>JABXWE010004654.1:0-11544 GCA_014611495.1 Limonius californicus | reverse complement strand
AACTAAAACTACTTTCATGCTTAATTTTAAAACTGTAAAACGTGCTTAGTGATATTCTGCGAAACTAAACCTAACAGTAGAAGAATCACTTAACAGAGATCACTGTATATCAATTGCCTTATAAGACATTACTTTAACAATGTTTTAGTAGAAAGACTAATACGTCGAAGAGTGCAATTTAATATTCTGTATTCCCGTCGGATTTAATTTCACCGAATTTCTACCTGTATGGTATGCCGAATAATGCAGTATATGGTCGAGTGGAAACTGTTGTCCGTCTAATGTTAGAAATCAACTGTATATATCAGGAACATTTTGCATGTGTTGAATGTAATTCACTTACGGATGATGTATTTTACGTATTTTTAAATAAAAATCAGAAATGGGAAAGTTATTTTAATATTTATTTGATTAACCACAAACCAAAGTAAATGTATTTACCGTAGTCTTAAGCTCATTGAGAATTTCTGAAAATGCGGTCTCCTGAAAAAATTTATTATTACGTACGTAACTGTTATTTATACTAGCTTTCGAAATTCCAAAATCTACTATAATATTAGTCAGTAAACATTTATATAAAAGCACTTTTTACGTGAATTTCTTTTTTCTATACCTTTGTCTTTCTATTTGTCAGCTCAGATTATAATAAGCTGTCTCTTCTTCACTCTCTTGTTATGTTTTTCCTAGTTATTTTCACTGTCCAGCTTTGCTCGTTCCATCTATGTGGTCATTCCATTTCCTCTCTCTATTTTTTATTCAATAAATTATGGTATCTAACTAACAAATTTCTTCCATATTTTCATTCTGTCTCTTCAAGGTTTTCCGGATATCCTCCGTAGAACTTTCATCTCAGTTGTTGCTATTTGCTGTATAGGCCTCGTTGATTCTTACATTGTGATTGCTGATTAGATCTTTATATATTCTTGTTGTTATGTCTGCTTGCATCTACTTATAACGTCATCGCCAACGCGTCCGCAGTTTTATTACGCATTCCTTTTACCTATTACCTAGACAGTAACAAGGCCTAAAATACTACAGACGACATGTACAAAACCATCCTGAACGAAAATCAACGGGAAACTAACACAGAGAACACGTTTCCCTAGTACAGTGAACATGCACTTACCACTGCGGAGAATCTAGCGGTCATATAGTTCTCACCCTGAGAAAGGTGTCAAATTCCAGTGTGTCTTTCTTGCTAAAACTCGATACAGGATTGCTCATTAGTATGTCAAAGTGCACTAGTAGCATTATAATATATAATAAAGATCTCCTTTCGACCCGGTAGCTTGCTAAGACCTCAGGGCCGACGACAAGTACTGCGGGAACGGCTTAAGTTTCGATGGGTGTCCATTGCGTGAATTCTCGTATCACTGTTATTACCGTAGGATGAACAGAACCATCGACAAGTGTCGGATTAAAGAAATACGCTGGATTTAACCATTGGAAGGCAATTCATTGCGAATTTGCTTATCGCTTTTGCGGATTAATATCCAACCCCTTTTGTGGCCCTCTGGATGTGCCGCTGCTGCGACAAACACTTTGAAAGTTTGTGAAGATGATATTTTCTTCTCGACTGGCAAAAACGTCTAAGACCTCTGTTTTCCGAAGAAATTCGTTTGTGATTGTGCAAGGTGATGTAATCTCAGCTAGAGTTCCGTTGGTGTGTGTGTGTGTGTGTGTGTTCATCGTCCGTTTCGTAATCAAACTCCCAGGGGCGTACTTGCATTTTATTCCAAGGAAAAGAACCACGAACACCCAAATTGTTCTCTCTATCTCCTTCACAACTGACGAAGCTAAGGTAAAATTGCCTTGTGTTTAATTTATTTTAAAGACTTGTACTGCTGTATAAAATACAGCGACCTTCAGTCGCCAGTTTACATTATTTGTTAATTGTAAAGCTTATATAAAGTTATTACCGTTTCGATTATATTTTTTTGTACTACCTATGTGTGTTACCAACTTCAAGCAATAGAGTTATATTTAACTGAAAATTCACCATATCTTTTATTTCTGTGTATTTTATTGTACATGAACATTGTAAGCATTATATACAGCAGGAGGCACAATAAAAGTGAGTTCGATCTCCCGTAAACTGCTGATTTCTCGGCCTATATAACTATAATTGGTTAAATGAGGAATGTAATGTTCTCTTGGTATGTTTACAGAATTACCTGTAATTGTACGTAGATCTATTAACGAAGGCTAGAAGTATGTATATGCTGTATTTTCCGTTTCAATTTTAAAACTTAATGAACGAACTAGTATGACAATGTTTAGAACATTTAGATATTCTGATCAAAATCTCTATCAAATGTGTTATTTCTAAACTACTTTGTTATTTACCTCGAGTTTTGAATGTAGTGTTGATACGTTGAAAAACGTTTCAAGCAAATAAATCAAATACAAATTTCTGAAATCATTGATAATATTTTATTTACTTATGAATGAGATTATGTTGATGTGTGTTGAATTTTATTTTTATTTTCAGAAAAGTGTGGAACTTCCGGATCTCTTCAACTACAACTGAAATCATCCAAAGTTTACAAAACATAAGGTGCGTGACAGTTTGAGATAATAGTTAAGATATTGAACTAATTTTAAAATTGTGTCTATCATCAAGGTTAGGTATTGTAAGAAGATCTAGGATTAAGATATTTGTTTAAAAGAGCTATGTCATCAGCTGAATTTGCATTAATTATTAAACTAGAGCTGTCCAAATGTTCACATTCACTCAGCAACCTCAGAGTAATATTAAACGATAATTCCAAATTCCGGAACATACGAATGTCCTTATTTAATTTGACATTTTGTAGCGAAGCTAGTAATTGCACTAGACGTGAATATCGGAGCAAAATGAATTCATTTCGGTGTTTAAGTATTCTATTCGCGCTGCTGTCGTGAACTATTAATGCCACAACCGGCGTTCGAACGCACGGAGATAGCGAAGTTATTAGCGAAATTTACATGATTTATACTCAGAGCGCATTCACAATAACAAGTTTTATTGTACTTTTATTCCGGGCTCTAATATACCTACTTATGATATGCAAGTACATTGGTAAACTGAAAGAGTATTTACAGTTTCTTTACATACAGATCCATTTCGCAATTTTTACTTTGCAGCCGATTCTTGTGTTTCAAGCGTATAAACGCATCACAAAATGAAAGGAGCTTTTAAAGTTAGAAAAAGAGTTATAAGCTTTTCCGCTTCGCTGCTCCAGAGAAATACGGAAATGCTTTTACGGATCAGTATTTTTGAGGCTGGCGTAGTTGTTAGTTAAAAATTTGAATTAACTAAGCGTTTTTAATCGTAATCCTAAAAAGCTCCTTAAAACTTCTGGTGACATTATAACCGACTGACACTAAGTCTTATTCAAATGAAAAGTAATAGGATAATGAATTATGCAATGCAGAATTTTTTGAGTAAAGTTCTATTGCAGCTGTACGAGTAGTGATACAGTGTGTCTCAAAGCGGCAATATTTCAAGGATGAATTCCAGAACCTATTTAGAGTCGAAAAGTCCATATAAACACCTGTCCTAAACGTAATCGTTAACGAGTTATTGTTTATTTCATAATTTTTTTGTGTAAAATTTTAGTTGAACGGAGTTCTGAAATACTTATCTAGTTGCCATGATTGCATCTTCTGTGTGGTAACATTTGAACATCGTTTTTAACAAATTATGGTTTGTAACTTGTCAGTTTATAACTGTGATACTGAAGTTATTGGTTTCTTCTTTGTATCTTTATTCTCATCGTAATTCACAAGTGATTCATAATGCCAATGCTATTTTCAAATAAATAATATGCAGATATTGATTATGTTTACGGTCTGTGTGATGGAAATGCTTTAGCAGCACAGCAAGCATATCGTAGTAGATATCCCAATAGAAGACTGCCTACACGTGCAGTTTTATATAATTCATACTGTCAGCTGAGAGAACATAGCACTTTCAATGCAAGACATGCAGTCGGCCAAGGAGTTATCCGTAGACTCGTAAACGGTGATGAACAAGTTTTTGATTTATTACAAGAAGATCCGCTTTTAAGTGTGCGAAGAATTACATTACGTACTGGAATATGTAGAAACCAGGTTTGGAGAATAATAAGAAGTGCTCGCTTTGAATGGTGCGAATGACGAATATTTTCTAGAAAACTCTTTACCCTTATTACTGAAAGATCTGCCATTAAATATTAGACGTACAATATACTATCAACGCAATGGGGCCCCAACACATCAACGTCTTCGTGTTAGAGCTTGCCTTAAAGCAAATTTTCGGGGAAGATGGATTGGAGTACGATGACCCGTAGTATGTCTACCGCGTTCGCCTGACCTGACTCCATTAGATTTTTATCTTTGGGATCACATGAAACAGATTCTTTATGCAACTGCAGTGCACACGGTAGAAGAATTATGTCAAAGAATACAGAAGGCCGCCGATATTATTAGAAGTAACCCAGCAACCATATTAAGAACGCAGCGATCTCTTCCGTGACGTGCAGCTTTGTGTATCGAACACAATGGAGATAATTTTGAACGTTTCTTGTAAATAAAGTAATAAAAATGTATTAAAAAAAGATTGATTTCATTCGTTGAATCCCTATTATTAACTATAGATATCACTAACTATATAATTTTATTAACATTTTAATAAGCTGTGTCAAACTGTAAGTGATGTCCTTTGCAAATATGCGTAACTGCTAACTGATTATGTAAATGTTTATTATGTTGCCACGATATTTGTTACATAAACATTCGTTTGAAAATAGACTAAAATACAGATATACTGGGTGACATAATAGTGTGATTTTCTTTCCTAATGTCTTTATTATAGCAGTTTGGAGAAAACCTTAAATCCAAAAGTTTGTTTGATTACTGTGCATAACTGAATATTATTACTGACTATATACGGTGTTTTGTTTTAGTGGGACAATGGACAACTTCTTTATTTTTGGATTTCTTATTTTTTTTACTCTTCAAGTTTCAGGTATCTATCGCTAATGGTTTTGGAAAAAATAACTTCCTCCTGAATTTTGAAAAAAAATGGCAGTCTATCCTTAACAGTTAGTATCTAAAGAACGGCATATAATTTTTTAAATTTATATTGCAGTTTACACGCACATATTTTCAGATAATTGTCATACTGTTTAAAATTTAAATATCTTAGGCAGGATGTTGCTAATTTACAACCACATTCGACACATTTCAACTTCTAATATATAATTTTCTTAATAGAACACCCTGCATATTTTTACATTTTCGAGCTTGTCGTTCATAGACCCTTAAACGTATGTGCCGTTCTAATAACTTTTTTAGTTTTGAAAATTAAAGATTATTAAAAAGCTAATAGAAAGACACAGAAAAGTTGGTAATAAGATGTAATTATATTCTGTTTTAAAAAATATGTAAACGATTGTAGGATTTTCTGGAAATTGAGTCATTTACTGATATTTTAAACTAGAAATATTTCTACGTTTTCCTGCGCTTTTTAAAACGAAAATGAAATTACACAAAGAAGCAACGAATCATTAAATCAATTGCTGTACACGCTTCGATTATTCTACTTGGATAACATTCTCAACTACTCATACTATTTGTATAATTGTACTCCATAGGAAAAGTCTATCTATTCATTTCACCATTGTTTGAAAATTTTGCCCCATCGCTGAACAATACATACTATAAAAAAGATAAGCTGGGATGGCTCAGTTGGCTTTGGATGTAACAGTTCCAAATACTTCCCGGATCGAATTACTCCAAGGGTCAAAAATGTTTCTGATTCCCAGTATGGTCAGTATTGGGCCCCGGTCTCCATTTGCCATGGGCATGAAGGTATTCGTCGTGTTATGATTGCACAAGAGGAGTAATAAGACCATATACAGAAACAGACAGTATTACAAGCAGGTTAAGAATGGTTACGCACCTGCACGCTATCCAACACAGACGGGCACAAGCCAGCTTATCTTGCCTCACACAAGGATTACGGTAATGGATGACAGAGTGAAAAAGAAAGATGACTACAGAAGGGTGTGACTGTTCTCATTTTAATGGAATTCGTGCACCAAAGCAATATGATGGGGACGAAACACATTCGCTTTCAGGATTCTATCAACTCAAGATATACTAATATCCATGTGTGCTAAGATATTTTTGACTTACATCCTCATTTGGTATCTCTAACACTACTAGTTCATTTACCAAGTTCGTAATCATTCTGAGCATATATATTCTAGAATTAACCAATTTACCTACGTTTCTTCAGTGGCGGCTTGTACTAAAGGGCACAAGGGCACGTGCCCACCCAACCACCAAGATAAACACAGAAAGAAATTCGCATGTAATTCAGTGCATTATTTTAATTTCATTATTTTAACGATGGTATCAAATTTTCCTTCCGCACCACGGGCGCGGCTAACACGCTCAAAACTATTTTCCGGGGAACGGTCTGATTTGTACCTACGAAGAACAAAATTCGGTTGCCTATCGGTTATCTTCGCTATACGTGATACACCAGGCGAGTAGGGCACCGAGCGTTTTGTTCCCCATTTAAAGTCGATGTTTGAATTTCTAGCGCAGTGTTTTGTGTTTTCGCGCAATCGTGCGTGTGAATTCAAAGACGAAAGTGACGTTTTTTCAATGATGGAAGTTAATTGTGTCAAAATCTTTTAAAAAACCCGCTATCATTTGAGGAAAAACTTTTATTTAAGAAGAAAGGAAGGCCTATTCCGGATCTTCAGATAAACTACAGTTCGACAAGTAAAACCCGAACGTACAATAGAATATTCAACAAGAATATCTATGAAAAATACGATTGGATGTGCGGATGTTTAGTAACAAATAAACTGTTTTGTTTTATGTGCCTAATTTTTAAGAAAGAGGTTAGTGCGTGGAATAAACAAGGGGTGAATAATTTAAAACACATTGCAGAGAGGGCAAAGAAACACAAATCGTCCGTTTCTCACATGAATGCGTGCATGGATTTTAGTGTTTTGGGCAAAGTGGACATCCGTGAACAATTAGAGTGTGCTTATTTGCGACATAAAATTAAGTACAACGCAGACGTGGAAAAAAATCGTCATATTTTGCGCCGGTTAATTATGTGTATTAAATTTTGCGGCGCCTTTGAACTGGCGTTGGGAGGTCACGGTGAGATAACGTCAGAAAATCCAGGAATTTATGTAGGGTTAATCAACTTTGCTGCCGAATTAGACGCTGTGCTTTCAATACATATGAAAGGTTTACAAGTGTTTAAAGGCGTCTCAAAAACTATTCAGAACGAATTGCTAGATGCAATGTTGCAAATTTACAAGCTGGAAATATTAAAAGAAATTAAATCTGCAAATTTCATTGCTTTAGAGGCCGATGAAACTACTCATAGACGTCTTTTCCAGCATGAATGGATTTTATGTACAAAAATAGGTAAGTTTTTTCTTGTGTCCACCTACTTTCTTAACCCACGAGCCGCCACTGCGTTTCTTAAAGACGTTTTAAGGCGACGAATTATTTATTCAGGCGGTGGCCTTCTAGTTAGATTGCGCCAGATATATAAATTGCAACAAATCCGTTTGCGCATTAACTGAAAATGATATTTCTTACTTTACTTCAAATTTCAGTAAATTGACACCCCGACCTAGTAATATTGTCATAAAAAAGCAACATTTATCAATTTAAATACATGAAAGAGCCAGTGATTTTGGTTTGCCATGCTGTATGTGCATATATTGGGTTCCGGCAATCACTTTTATGGAGAGACAACTTGGTTGGCCCATCGTCTACAAAAATGTTCGAGTAATTGAATACTTTGTTGACATTTAATGATGCCTTTAGGGTAAACTGGAAATACGCCACCAATGTTAAGAGTGAACTATGGAACAAATCCGTTAACTTCATAATTGTCAAGTATGGTCATAAGCATCCGAAATACAGTATTATATTAATATACGTGCCTTGATTGCCCGTCAGTAAAAGAGCGCTTATTGAATTATGATTCAAATCTAGCAAGTCCTCTAATATATTATCTTCAAGAGATAACATAAGAAACAACGTAATCAAAGTGCTCCTGTTAGAAAAATCTACTCATAATGTGATCTAAATAATTGTTACATTAGATAGGTACTAGCATTTCATGAAATTATTAGAATTTTCAGAAAAAAAAAACGGATGGCGCTATGTGACTACTTAACTTATAAATACTATTGATATTTTACTTTAACTGCGTTAAAAAGAATTCCGGAAACAACATTCCTAGATTTGTTTCGTTTAAATTTGCTTCATAAATACAAAATATATCCGTACTAGGTGCATGCGAAGTAATAATTTTTGTATAGCTTATTTCCCAAAAACATCTTCAACTGACTATGTTACTAATAAGCCGAACGGAAATGTAGTTCAGAACAACCACCAAACATTAATTACCTTTTAATGCAAAATAAACAGCTCTTGTTACGTTTCGAGTGGTTCTTGCGTCGGTGAAGCTTCATTATTATTGTGAAATGACTTAAATTATATTTACATAGGAATATAATATGTTGGAGGGACCCTTTAGAAGGGTTTGTCTTTTGATGTATTTCTGTACGTGATATCAAGGACAATGGGTTAGGGACTTTAATGAAATTATTACTTATACCCGACATTTTCAGCTGTTGTATTATCTCCGGCTCCAGTAGGATGAAATTTGGATAACCGCTTGTTACTACTGGAGTGTTTATTTATTAGATATGTAATGACAAATATTATGGGTTACATTATTCGTAGCAATCACTACCGTTATACTCTTACTAGCGCGGTAGTTGAACGTATAAATAAATTTAGACATAATAGCACTTACGAGGATGGTTCATCAATCATTGTCCCTAACATAGAAGGCATTGACCGACAATTGAATAATTTTTCATATAAACGTCAGTTAATGATATTAATATAGACCAAGTTGCAAGTGCCTATCTGCTTGTTTATAAAAGTTATACATTTAATATTACTGTGGTGCTGGTGATATTGTTGAAATGGAAAAAGGACTGTGATAAAATATATTTAGGGACGGTTTATCACCGCAGAAGATTTATAATGACATATCCAGAGTGTTGATATGTGTGTTGATTCTACTCCGTCATATCAAGTAATTAGGAATTGATGTCGGGATTTTAACTTAGGAAGGAAGTTGTGTCAGCATGCACCAGGTGCTTGGGTCTGAAGAGGGCCAGGTTTCTTACTGCTGCGAGCAATTTGAGATTAAAGGACACCGATTTGGATAGGTTTTTGGAAAGATTTGTAGATGAAACCTGGGTTCGTCACTTTAATCCAGAGTCAAACCGCCAGAGTATGAAATAGTGACATCGTTGTTCCCCGCTCCAACGAAGATTCCGTGTGACTTGATCGACCAGAAAGATAATGACAGCAGTGTTTCAGGATTCTGAGGGAATTATTCTGGTTGATTATTTACCACGTGGTCACACAATACCGGGAGACTATTACGCAAAACTCGTACCAAAAGTTTCTGGGGATATAGAGCGAAAAAGGTGTGTAAGTTCAAACACAGTGTTCCACCAAGACAACGCACCCGCTCACACGAGCTGTGTTTCTATGGATGCTATCTACAATGCTGGATTTGAAATTTTAGGACGATGAAGAGGTGATGGCTGCTGTGAATGAGTGGTTTGCATTGCAGGACAAAGAGTTTTTCTAAAAGCATTCAAGTTCTGCATCATCATTATACTAAGTGTGTCAATCTACTAGGGGATTATCTTGAAAATAAAGTAATTTAAAATGTTTAAGCGATTTGCTTCTATATCAGGGACAATAATTAATGAACCACCCTCTCGACTATGGACTTTTTGCAGGGACAAACTTCTAGGGTTTAAAGTATACATGAAAACATACATTATTTGTTAACAAATGTATGGTCAAAAGTGCTTCCGAAGCGATAACGACCGAAATGAATACAGGATATTTCTCATATTTATCATTAATTTCCGTCGTTATAGAAACAAATAGTAGGTAGTAAATTGAGTTGCCTTCATTTAGGCGCTTATTAAATAATCTTTGAGAAGCTCTATCGCCGAAAGGAAACACTTTTGACCACACATTTATTAACAAAAAATGTTTGTTTTCTTGTATACTTTAAGCCCTAGAAGTTTGTCCCTGCAATTCATTAACACCCTGTATATATAGTTTCAAAATCCAGACACTTGTTTCTTTACTTTAACTATTTATTTTTTCATCGCATATGAAAAATCGAGATTCCTACATACCATCTGTTGAATATCTCCAAGTAAAATACAAATCATTAAAACACGAAATCGGAAAAATTTTTTACACAAATATAGTGATCACTAGCTATTGTGAATTAATTGTTTTTAATGAACTTACTTGCTTCTCATCATATGAGGACCTTGTAATGTTATATATTCGTAAATTGCTTATCAAGTTTCATACTGGTATATAATTTTATACTTAATAAATTTATTAAAGGGATACAGAACTGTAAATATCCATGACCGTTTAGGTTTAAACCCCGCATGATAGTAGAAAGTGCTTTCCTCAAGGCTGTTCCCTTAAATATGTAGTAGAAATCGCTTTCCTTCATGTTGGCGTTTAATATGTATACCTTTAGTACGAATTCCGATAATGCTCTTTACATGTAAGCAGTTGTTGGTTACACTTCTACAACATAGACCTTATTCGAAAATACTTCAGGCTTAATGTTATTCGCACGAATGGGAAATATTTCCATAAACAAATCACCGGAAACAAAAACTCTGTGGAATTCGCGACACTATTATGTCTAAACAAAGTATTTAACGATGTAGGTGTGGTCTTTCATTGAAATTGCATATTGAACTTACAGAATTATGTAGGCAAGGAAATGAAGTGGTTGTATCCTTGATTGTTCAAGTTACCGCTTTTAAAAAGGAAACATAATTGTTTAATAAAATTGTAACACAACTAGTTTATAAAGAAAGCACATATGGTTGTTCCTGCCTGCCTGCATACCTTAATGACACAAAAGAGTAACTATACCTTCAGTAGTTGATTAATACATGGATTAACATTAGCTGCAAGTTTCTTTGGTTCCCACACACGTATTAGCAAAATTAATGAAAACTATTTTACTACAAAACCGGATTTATACATTTATAGAACTATATTATTCGACCTACATCTATGTACGGTATTTTGTTTTTTAGCGTTTCAATCACAACATCAAATCACCGATATTTTTGCTCAAATAAGCATTTGGTACTTCTTACGCAAACCTAAATGTTAATTGTTTATACAGGGCTTTTGAACGACAAGTACCACCTTCAGGGCCTTTCAAATCTATTGTTTCTTTGAAAATCGCCGAAACATGTCAAAAAAGATAGCAAGGTTGTGTAATCAACCCCTTAGCCGCCACAGCCACCTCATCTACAATTTCAAATAGCACCATACCATGTGGGACACATTGTTGGAAAGGTAATTTTATGGGGAATTCCGACCGGAAGTCCGGTCTCCGAAATTACATCAATCGGGGAGCGGTAAATAAAGTGCTGCAAGTGCCGGCTG
>JABXWE010004652.1:0-10457 GCA_014611495.1 Limonius californicus | reverse complement strand
CTGTCGTTTGTCTTTTTATGTCTCTGTATTTAGAAGCATATGCAGTACCCTGAGATAGTAATCAACGATTATTCTTGAATAAGGTAGGTTTTTATGTGAACAATATTTGCTGTAATTAAGAGCTAGCAACATTTCTGTTATACCGGGTTGAATGAATGTCTATGGTGTTTACATAAAGTAAAGTTTTGATTAATATTTGTAATTTTATATATACAGGGAAATCTCCTTTATTTATCTGATTACAATCTTTATTACAATAAACGTAGGGTGAAAATTATTATCACTGCGAAAGCTATAATCACTATAGCAAATTTTATGGCACTTTCAACGTACGGGCATTATACAGCAATATATAGACCTATTATATTTTATCTTCTTTAGGTCAATGGGCACTTGTCTTCTTCCTTGGTGTTGTACTATTTTTTGAGAGTAGTTTATTTTGACTTTCACTCGTACTAGTCAGTAGTCGCTGGTTATCATAAAAGAGTTTAAAGTACTAGCTCCTTGTATTATTTGTTTTCTACTGGAATCGATTTCGTTTTTTATTTTGCCATCTGGGATTATTAATATCCTCTTTCTTTGTCGTTTCTTATTGAAGAATGAGTTCATTGCATATAGTTGCTTTTGTGTTATAAATTCGAGTAACGTCGATCTTCTTTCGTTCCTTTCGTCGAAGCTGAATTTTCCTAGGTTCACCTCAGTTTCTTCTTGTGGTTTTCCCAGCTTAGCTTTGAAGTGTTCCATATTGATTATGTATGCATTTTTATTATTGTTTTTATTCGTAATTGTTGTTAGATCTGCATAAATCAGCTCCATCTCTTCTTCTATGTTTGATGACGTCGGTACATATCATTGGATACGTTTTAACCTATATTTTGTTGATATTTTGAGTGTTGTTGTGGCTGCTATTCTGTCTGAGATACTATAATATTCTGAGATACTATCATATTCTGAGATCCATGGTGATTGTTTTATGTATTATAAATGCTACTCCTCTTTGGCTTTCTTTTTTGCACCATTATAATATAATGTATATATGGTAGTGCGACACAGCTTCCTCCTCATTTTCTGGTCTCGCACAGCCCTATGATGTCCCATTGATTTTATCTCGATCTTCTTCTAAGTCTCTTTCATTTAGTCATTCAGTGTTGTCGTATTGTGGCAGCCTAGTGTAACCTGGTGATTCTTCGCACCCCTGATCAGCATTCCATTACAACCGCTACCGGGAACTCGGGCTCCTTTCTTTTCTTGTTTTTTATACGGGTTGGTGAGTGTGTTAATCGGCCGTTCCTAACCTAGAGGACAGACGCTGTTGGATAGCCGCTTCTCTGAAGACAGTCGCTTTCCTAGCCTTCTATCTTAAATTATGTTTACCTACAAATTACAATAAACAATTGTACTCCTAAAGCTACTTACAAAAAATCTAAATTACATGAACTCTGCAACAAATGTCCAGTGCATATATTTAATTGTTATCAAGGAAGGAAATCCAATTGACTGATGTTTCCCCAATCCCGATGTTGAATAATAAATTTAGGACACCCTGACAAGTGTCCGAAAAAGAATATTGCTCTCGTCGCGACAATAATTGCAGAAAAAGTAGATTTCCGAAAACTTTACTACAACTACAATGGCAACATATAGGTATGTGCAATACCATAAATCCGAATGATCCATTACTGCAATCAATTGCAAAGAATTGCCAGCAATCAGTAACCACTCACAACATATAAATAAAAATGAATATTGAACATTGAAGCAGCTGGTATACCATCGAAAAATAGTACGGTAAGTAGGTAGTAGTTACATTCAGTATCAGAAATTTTCTGAAACTGGCACGCCACATGCATATTTCTTATAATATCTTAAGGGTGGCGTTTACCTAAAATTAATTTCAAATTTTTGTATATTGGGTTGTCTAACCATCAAATACAATTTTCTTGACCGTTCTAGGAGTATATTTGCAGCGTAAGCGGATTATAATAGATTATTACCCTTTTAACTAGTCGTATACCTGCTGGCCGATGGTGCTCAAATATTTCTTACTTATTTATTTGTTGTGGTTTCAGAACTTTTGAAAATATACTTACCTAAACGTTCTGAATTATTTTCTTTTGTCAATATAATGAAAATAATGAAAGTATGCGACAAAGTTACTTTGTAGGACAGTTTTAGTAGGTACTTTGCAGCGCAGTTTTGTATTTTGCAACACACTTGCTGAAAACGGTTGCTTTCGCCATTAAAAACCATGTAGAAAGATCAACTTTCATTAGTAGGAGTAGAAAAAAATATATATATTCAATTGATCTCTATCGAAAATTGAGACTTTATTCTGTTATTGATGAATCTAAAATTGTAAGTTGTAGACATCAGTAGTAATTCAAAAATGAAAGTCAACTCTTGGAAATATCACTCGCGGAATATGTAAGGTTCAGATCGCCACAGGTCTTTTATATAAATATTTTTAATTATGTAATATGTGTTAAAGTATTACCTTTTACAATGTTCATTTGCGATACAAGCAGACAGATTTAAGATCAATTATAGTTATCTACCAAGATTTGTTAAATGCAATTAGTAGAGTGGCTATGCACGCGAATAGTTTGATAGAAGATGTAGATACAAATCTTGTGGAATCATTTAATTCCGCGGTAGCAAAGTAGTTGCCGGAAAAAAAATTAATTTTTCGCATTGAGGTTCGTACACTTCGCGTGGCGGAGCAGCAGTTGCTTCGATTAATAGCGGAGGAATACTGAATTATAAAGTTCAGAAGATGTTAACGTCAAGAAGCCCGGGAAAATATACAAAACTGTATTCAGAAAAATGATTTAGATCTTTAAATTCCAAACGCCGCTTAAAATCCCAAAGTGCGCGACCAAGGAAAATTTTTCATCCTTCGGAGGATCCTGATTACGGAGAAAACGCAAATATCGAAGATATGGGCACTCAAGAATATTTAGAAAAGAAACAAACTTCTTAGCAGCGTTGGCAAAAGAAGATCCGCAGTCAATCCAAAATTTAACAATAGGGCAAAGGAAGAATAACTTATGGAAATCAATACGAGCAAAAAGGTTAACAGCTTCAAATTTTGGAAAAGTTGCTAAATTGAGGCGAACAATTTCCACGGCAAATACAGTGAAGTCTCTTTTATATCATAAATTTTTAGGATCCATGGCAACTGAATATAGAATTCAGAACGAAAACAGGGCAATTTTAGCCGTGCTACCCTAACTTATTGATCTTCGGAAAAATAGAGCCCGAGAATTACGAGATGTATATATTGAGTGATTTAATATTTTAAAATATTGTTTATACTTCTGTATTGTATTATTGTACAGTATTGTTTTTTGTTTTGTTCATAGTTAATTATTATTTTTATTGTGTACCTATTATTTGTATAGTATGTTTTTTTTATTGTTAACATAGTATTCTAATAAATAAACTTTATTTTACTTACTTCAGTTTTATTTTTTTACATTATCTATGATTACAATATCCTCAATCTAATCAAATTGAAAATTGTGAATTTATTTAGCTGCATAAAGTAAAACCTAAACGCATAATTTAACAATATAGGTACCTAAGGATTACAAGAGAATTGAAAGTTCCCTAAAGTGCATTCTCTTAATCTCTTAATCCGCTTAGCGCTCGCAGAAAGTGTTGCCTACATTACACCCTTGTATCATTTCCACTTTGGTAAAAATCCAAATTCGTGTCAAAACCATTTCCAAAATTTTAGGATCAATTCAGAAGATGAAAATTTTCTCGGTCCTGATTATGATAGGTCTATCATGTATCTATCCACTGACGCAATTTTTTTTTAATTTTTTTGGTATTTCATCATTCTATTAGCATTTATTTGCTGTAAACACATCTAAAGTTTTTTAGCCATAACATAAGCAATATTCCGAAATTAAAAAATTCCAACGCGTCAGTGGATAGTCAAGATATGCAAGAATTACATAAAATTTTGATCACGTCTCCATCTATAGCATTGGTATCATAGAAATGGAAATCAGTTAACGCTAAATGCGATAAATTGCCAAATGTAAACGCCCCCCTTAATACGTCGGAAGTAAGTATGCTCATTTGCGAAATCGTCGACATAGAAACCTCGCCGTGGCCGCAGTGATAACACAAACGAAAGTAAGGGAAGGCAAATTATGCTTAATTTGCCAATTTGCGCGTATCCATGTTGGTCGTTGTGAAGTAGGGGAATCAAGGTCGACCAAAAGAGGACTTCTGTGTTTGTAATCTCGCCACAATATTGATCCAATTCCTAACTGCTGAACTCATTTATGGTAGTATTGTTAATCTTTATTTTAACACGTATGGTTTTGTATATTCATCGAACGATACAGGTGCACTTTACAGTTGCTTAACTATATAATCTGTGAAATAGGTTTGCTATATTCCCATTTAATTTACTGAATGTCGCGTTTGTGAAGCTCTGGGCGGTTATAAGTCTTAATTATAGTTGGGGTATTACGATATGTTTCCTAAACCAGTAAGCTAAGACATTCACTCTAATTACCGAAACGTTAAGTCGTGGTTGTACAAGATAAGCCCAATTAATCTCTATTCCATCACCTACTTGCAAATTAGTAAAATATAATCCTCTTCGCAATAATTAACTTAATAAGTTCTGCATGGATTAGAATAGTTAGACCGATGACTATAAACATAATCTGGTAAATCGTAAACAGGTAACTAACGAGGATTAAACAATCATTATATAGTTTGAGCAAAAAGTAAATTCCTCAAGGGTGCCTGTGCCATCTATATTTTAGAACCACAAAACAATAAACTGTCTATGGCATTTTATTATTTTACAGTTTTCACGACACTTTACTTTATTAGAGTTGCATTGTTGATTGTTACTTGTGAATTTATAAATGTTTAATTTTTTTAATAATAAAAAAAACGAAACAAGGGAGTAACATGTTATTTAAGTGATGTTATGACGTTAATATTACTAAAAGAGTCTCTGTTCTACCAACAGAGGTTGACAGAAGGTTGTCATTTGGTGCTACACATGACTTCAAAATTCCATAAACACCCCTGACGAATTTACTTTTTGCTCATACTATATAATATTTAATGAATACTGTTTCAACAATAAATAGAAAGTGATCAAGAGAAAGAATAAATATTAATTAACGTCCTATAGTAAGAACAATTCTCGTAAAATCTACAATTTGCACTATTATACAAAGCCGGTACGTTTCTAAGAAATAAATTTTCTAAAAAGTCTACGAATGCATAAAGTAGTGTTCTCCAACTTATTTTCTTTAGCGACGGATTTTGCAAAATACAATATCTTTTACAGTTGATGTAAAATTCAAATATCTTTGATTGAGAGGACAAGATTCCCTTGACAGATCGTAATAAACACCTTCTGCTTCTCAAAACTAAATTTAGAACAACAGCAGTAGAAATTAATTTATCCTAGTCCAAAAAGTATAGTAATAAAATCTATTTAACAAATTCTGAAGTACAGCTGTAGAACTTGTTAGATAATTAAAATACGTATAGTAAACTTGATGGCAACTACAAATATAAATGTTTTGCTGTCAAGTTTGTAACCAGCTTACACTTAATTTTGATATTAACAAAGCATCAAACAGTTTGAGTATTTGTTTAATAAAAAGATATATTAGCAGGTATATTTGCCGTTTAATTTCGTATCAACCGTTCATTTATTTCGACACATCCGGATCAGGTAAACTAGTGTGTCATAACACACAGTTTGAAAAATATTAATTAAGTATATTTTATTTGCAAATCTCAGATAGGCTTAATCCTATTTATAAGAAAAAATTTAGTAGTACATACAAGGTGGTTCAGTAGGAATAGAGAGAATATTTTTTTGTGCGCTGTCAGTCGAAGTCACAATGAAATGCGGCCAATCGGTCGCGTGGTCGAACCCCGGTTGCGGCGACCGTATTTCATTTAGTTAAATTTAGGGTGCATGTTGGATAGTATGTAAGGGACGCCCGCACCCCCCTGAAGTAATATGAAAGCGTGCCGGGGGGGGAGGGGGTAGTATGAATTAATGAAAACAGTTTTTTTATGAGGTGGCAGTATGGACTATTTATTGTAAAAAAGTTCTTAGCTTAAATAAATTGTTAAATGTGAATGCAATGCAAACGCAAACGACTTATTGACTGCATTTATTGATTGTTTAGATGATACAAAACACGCGAATAATTTGACATCGTACAAACTCGTAGTTGAGAAATCCCACCGGCGACTTCATTGTACTTTTCAACTCTCTTGACAATATCGCGTGTAGCTCTTCTGAGAACATCGTGTCGTTCTTTCACGTGGGCAGCAATATTCATAATGCACACGGCCAATTCGTCTCTTGTAGTTACTTCTTCACAAATCTAAATGGGGAAGATCTGGGGTGGCCAACGAACGTGACTCTATCAGTCGATCTATCTTTCGGGGAATGTTAAATTCAAACGATGTGTCACCTGACGGCTAGAATGTGCAAGAGCTCTTCCATGCTGAACCTCCTCCAACTGTCGCATGTCACATGTTATTTAACTATTCAGTCCTGTGTGTGTTATCTGTTTCAGACGTGCGCCTGCATCAGATATGTACGTGTCAACTTCAAGCAGCTGTATCTCCGTAACCATTGAGAATTAAACACATATTCATATGAACTTCATAATAAGAAGCCATTTTTGAGATTTAGGTTGCACGTTATATGAAACGGATTGCAGATTTGAAGATTGTTATATATTAACATTAACATATACCGAGTATTTCGAAATTGGCACTTAACTTCAGAAAAACAACAATTGCGCATGGCTCTTCGGCAGCAGGGTTTACTTAAAATTATACTCACAAATGGAAAGGAGAAGAGAATACACTTCTCATAGATTAAATATGGGAAAATTTCAGAACTAACGTTATTGTTTCTGGTGAAATTGATCTGCAGGATTATCCGCAAATTGATGAAAATGGTATAGTGTCTGAGTATCCAAAAGGCCAGGATATTAGTGACTGCGCCACAAATAACGCTTTCTGAAGAAGAAATTGAAGGAAAAACTACAAGATAACGAAAACGTTGACGTTTTAACTGCAGCTTCGATTAGGTATTTCAGTATCAAGAAAATATACCTGAAACAGTGTTTTCTAATTTAAACAGGTGTGATACATTTTTCCAACAAAACTTTGTTTGAGTACACTTTAGAGCAAAAAATTACTGTGTTTTTTAAACAATAGCGTAGGTACCTGTGAGTGTACCTACCTATAAATAAACATTCCTTAAATTACTGCACATTTATTTTTGCGGTATTTAAGCAGTTTTGACCACCTACTTGAATGTCTTGCTTTTCCATATATCGAATTATGTATATTACGAATTTTTTCACCGTGTCTTATCACTTTGACATATAGACGTTCAACTGTCTCTTCTAAGTAACGGAAAAGTCTTTATGGTAAATCCCATATCTCCCATAGATCAAACAAATTTAAAACACATGTTATCCGTGAAACACTGATGTTTCTTAAAGTCATCTTAAATTTTTACCAATTTGCAAAACTATGCTAAAAGTAAAAATGTGGCGTTTTTAGGATCATAAAATCTTCTTGCTACCAGCAATAGCTCTTAATACTTTAATTACTACAATCTTGATTTTTAAGATTTTCAGTAATACCAGTCACATTAATTACAAATTGACAAACAGAATATGTTAGTTCAAAATGCACTTTAAATTTATAATCTGATGTGCATTTGCTTTTAGAGGTTGAAAAAGAAACTTCAAGACCTTGTTTAATGCTTAAGTGGGCTTTCAGTGTACTTATGTGCAAGTCTGTCTAATCAACTTATTCAATATTCACGAGACTCTCCGTTGGGCTGCGTTCTCACAAACGTTATATGGAAATATAGTGTGGCAACTAGATACTTCGTGTTCAATAGTTGCAAGCCTCAGCTCTTGGGCGATTTTTACAAACAAAAAAATGTATTCACAAGTAACAAGAAGTAAATTCATTTAGAAAATGTTTAAATTGAATTGGTATACGTTACTGTTTAGCTTTAGAACATATCATTCTAAAGGCTAAATACGCCAAAGTGCCTGCCTTCCTGGAAGAGCAATATTCGCTTTAAATGGAATACTGTAATAGGTAGCTCAGGAAAATTAAAGTAAATCGTAATTTTACGCGAAAAGTCTTGCGACTGCACGAGGCAACGTTTAAACCGTGAGTAATTCTAACAGTAACTACACTACAGTAACGATTATTGGGTGTCTGAATATCCACGTTTTTGGTACAACGGGCCAGCTGCATTAATTTTCTTAAAGTATTTAGTCAAATGTAAAACAGAGGAGCGTGAAATAAAATGGGAGAGGACTTCATCCGACAATGGATTGAATAATAAATTAATTATGATTGTGAATAAATAATTATGTATATGGATGAAAACTTTCGTATGCAAGCTTCATTGGAAGTTATCTCTTTGAAGTTGCTACGAAAAATGCGTTGACAATTATATGGCTTGATGATGATGACGATGATGATTTGAAAGAGCGAGATCTAAGACACGGTTTTCCAAACATCTCTATGCACTTAGCCCACATTTGGCCCATTGTACACCCTAACTAAGAATTTCGCCTATCTGGGGTAATTCCAACTCCAGTAGTGATTTTTAACGTGTCACACATCGCAGTGACACGGAACCTACGGCTTTACTTCTTATCCGACAGAAGGCACAATTTCAGATTTTTCCCCGCTAGAAAAATCTCGCCGACCTCATCCAGGTTCGATCCGGTGTCCCTCGGATCTAAAGGCAAATGCGCTAACCACTAGACCACCGAGACCGGCATTATATGGCTTACAACTACATAATGTTATCCAATGAAAACCACGGCTGAACCCCACAACTTAAATATTTTCGATTCTGGAAGATATTAGGTACTACATGAAAGATTCCTTCATAATTATTGTTATCAATCAGGGTTAAGTGGCAGGGTAACTATTTTTCAAGATTCGTTTATTTTTAGCTATACGGCATTAATATAATATCACATAAATATTACCTAAACTTAATTTCCCTTCCTCGTTTTTTAAATGTTTAGTATCCCTACCGCTGCGTTAAAGTTTGTGACGTATATGGCTTTACTAGACAATTATTTCATGGATCTTAGTGGCAGACTTTTACCGTAACTTTACGAGCAGTTACAGTAGTCAATACACAATATAGTGTGTCAATGTTTCACTGTCATAATTTCACCTTATAAGTTCAATCTATCAAATAAAAGCTTAGTCTACAGATATACCTAGGTACCGTTATTTCATAACGGTTCCATAAAATGGAGAGTAAATGCTGGAGCTTATTCAAAGTAACATTAAAAATCAGATAAGTGCGTAACAGCAAAGGCACGAAATTTGTGTGAACCTGAAAACTTTTATTGATTACTGTTAGCGTTCTTGAAATCCTATTTATGTTAATTTGAAATTAAAGATATTTTAAAATTATATTTGCTTCAACAACGGGGTTATATCAACGTACGTAACTTGTGCCACCATGTTACCGAAAGTCTTATATTTTAATTTCTGTATGACTAAAATATTTTCATAATTAATTTTTAATTAGTGATTTTAGAAACCCTCTCTAAGCCACTGAGATTAACTTTTCGAATTATAATCGAGCAATTATGTACAAAAATTGGCATCTATGAATTTAACGTTCCACGTTTTACTTTATAAAAATGTAGGTCGTTCGCAGAGAACCATTCTTGATACTTCAACCTTCAGAAACTGCTAATTACGCTACACTTAATTTTGTTAGGCTCTTCTTGCAAATTGGGATATACTCAACATTAACCCAGGGAATTTATATTTACTCCCACCAGACACCCACTGAGGTCTCAAAGTCCCTGCAGCTATTTGCTGTTATTTCCTTATTTCCTATTACCAGCTTCTATGTGTTGATAGTTTCTCAGAAGGTATCGGATGTTCCTCAACATTTCCGGTTATTCATAGTTCTGCCACCTACATCTGTATACAAAACACACATGTGTCTTGTTTATATATTTATCTTATTTGACAACTACAAAGTTTAGCCGGGATACTCAAAATATTACATTACAGAAATTATTCTACCATTAAAAACTCTAAACATTCTTAGCTCTGAAATGCTATTTGACAAAAATTTCTTTTAAAGCATTAATTCATTCTTATGTTTGTTAGGAAGAATGTGACTTTTTAAACTAAAATCAAAAACATGTGTAATGGTAGGGAAACCTGTGTTAGGTAACTAGAATTGAAAAATAAAGACAAATACATAATTGCAGGCACACCCACCTAAATATATTTGAAGGTAATTTTTCTTCTGTAATGATTGTAATGATGATAGTAAATATTTGATATCCGTGTGTTAACTATAATATAAATATTTAAAATAATACCTAAAAGAGAGTCTACCATTTTCATTTCTTTGTAAA
>JABXWE010004651.1:0-23220 GCA_014611495.1 Limonius californicus | reverse complement strand
AATAAGACAAACATTTAACAAACTTATAAACACATAATTATCTAGTAAAGAGATGCATAGATAAAGTATGCTCTTATACTTGCTTGCTGTGCAGCATTGGTACCTCCATGGCCTACTCATATATTTATCATAACAATATATATATATGCAGTGACGCACATAAAGCTTTTAATTAATTTGATGTAGTTGATGCCAATGTACTTGGAGGTCTGTAAGTACTAAGCTATGTATATGATGTCCGTGATTCAATATCCAAGCAGTATTAATTCATCTGACATTCCAAAATGCTTAACGATTGCATAAATATCTATTGTGAAAACACATTACCCTAACAAATGAATATGAATGTACGCGCACCACTAGTCTTTGGCGACAATCGACTAAAGCAGGGAGTATCGCGCAACTTGTTTCTTTTGTTTCTCTTAGCCCTTAAGTCAGAACGAATCACAAGTTGAACCTGTATTACTGACCTACATTTGAAGGGCAAATAGATGAATGAGCACTAGTGACAGTGAACAGACGGTATGCGTACGTACTGGCACATTTCAGCTGCATGATCTTGAAGTACATAAGACTTTGGAACCAATTATATGAACAATGACTTCCATTAATTATATGGTATGCTGAAATTTGAATTTGGATTTATAGAATTGGTGTAGTGATACCATGAAATCCGATGTGTGAATGCCGGCGACGGTTAAGGATATGCTTTGTGAAGCGAACTTCGGGAGTTCGAATCCGCTCTCCTGATATTTTTTATTATTTTTTATGCTAAACGTTTTATACCTATAAATCCAACTGTATTAATGTAGCGACGCAAGCTACCCTCTGGTTTTCCCAGAGAAGATGCTGAACAATAGCAGTCACATTCCTCTGGTGAAAAAGCGTACTTTCCGATGCTGCTGACGTAAATCATTTTACCTTTATAAGATAGCGTGGGGAAGGTACGCGACGACCATTCCAGCGCAGCAGTAGTGAACGTGCGGTTATTAGTGTTATTTGTCTCTTATTATATACAAATTGTTGTTATTTGGTGTAAATAAGTTGTTGCATATACGTGGTAGTTTTCCTCACATATAAGCTACCAAAGTGGTGACCCAGCGACGTTTTAAAAATCGTAATTGCAGTAAGTTCTAATTTAACATTTTGTTTCGTTTATTTTTTGTGTGTGCAACGAACTTTAATCAACATAAAATGTCAACAAATGACAACTTGGCTGCACAAGGATCAACAGAGCACCCGCCTGCGTCCGCAGCGGAAGTCAGCAGAGTTTCCATCCGCGTTCCTCCATTTTGGCCTGAAAAACCCAATCTTTGGTTTTGTTAGCTGGAAGGACAGTTCAGCCTCAACGGTATTACTCAGGATACCACAAAATTCTGGTGTGTAATATCTCAGCTCGATAATAGATATGCGCAAGAAGTAGAAGACATTATAACTCCTCCTGCAAGTAACAAATACGAAGCCGTAAAGAATGAGTTGATCAGCCGTCTCTCAACATCGCAACAATTGCGGCCCAAATAACTGCTGGAGCATGAAGAGATCGGCGACAGGACGCCTTCACATTTTTTACGGCATCTTTGAAACCTTGACGGCGACACAGTACAGGACGAGTATCTGCGCACGCTCTGGATAAACCGCTTGCCTAGTGTAATGCAAGCGATATTGGCAACATAGGCAGATTTAACCATCGCAAAAATTGCGGATATAGCCGATAAAATCAAAGAGACCAGTCCAGCCATTCAAATTCACGCTGTACCATCCACTTCGTCACAAATTGCCAGCGTTTCCATGGACACGGAAATACGGGATTTAAAAGAGCAGGTTACGCAACTAACATTTGAAGTCGCAGAATTTACGCGCGCAACTCCACATGATCGACGACCACGCCGTAACCGAAGCAGCTCACGTGGTTCACGCTACAGACAACGAGATGGCAGCACATCAGCGGAAACGGAAGGCAGATGTTGGTACCACAGAATTTTCGGTGCAGAAGCAAAGAAGTGTACGTCTCCATGCAGCTATCCGGTGGGAAATAAACAGAACCGTCGCTAACCGCGGTCGTTAATGACCACAACTGGCCGCCTTTTCATGACAGACGTCAGTACAAAAATTAATTTTCTTATAGATACAGGTGCTGACGTTAGTGTTTAACCCCGCAGTCACATGAAAAATCATTTACTGCAAAAATTGTCTTATGAAATGTTCGCGGCAAACGGAACACCAATCGCGGCGTACGGCTCAATAACATTACAGCTTAATTTTAGTTTACGTCGTGATTTCAGGTGAAGGTTCGTGATAGCTGATGTCGATAAAGCTATTATCGGCGCTGATTTTCTAAGTTGTTATGGACTCATGGTGGACATACGCAACCGTAAACTGGTGGATTCAGTGACATCACTTTCAGCTATCGGGCGCGTTACATCTCACAAAACAGCTATCCAAGTCATCAAAACAATAATTATTGGTAACACTGTGTACCAAACCGCGTTCCAGACATTACACGACACCCTGGAAACACAATGTGCTGCATTACATTAACACAACACCTAGACCTACTGTATATTGTATACCACGTAGACCGATTGAAGCTAGCCAAAGCTGAATTCGATTTGTTGCTGCGGCAGGGTAGTATTCGGCCATCGAAGAGTGAATGTGCCTCGCCTCTCCATCTGGTTCAGAAGAAAACGGAAAGCCTACGTCTACCGAAAGTTGAACTCCCGGACTGTTCCTGATTGGTACCACATACCCCACATCGAGCATTTTTCGCATCTGTTAAACGGCAAAACAATTTTCTCCACCATCGATCTTGTTCGAGCTTACCATCAAATTCCTGTTGCACCTGAGAACGTCCCAAAGACTGCTATTACAACTCCTTTTAGTTTATTCGAATTTCTAGTCATGCTCTTTGAAATGACGAACGCCGGCCAGACATTCCAAAGTTTTATTGATAGCGCGCTACGTGGTGTGGACTTTTGCTACGTATACCTGGACGACATCCTCGTGGCATCAGAAAATGAAGAGCAGCACCTTGATCACCTTAAGCAACTTTTTCAGCGATTAGATCACCATCGATTTGTCATGAACCCAGTGAAATGTGTCTTAGGTAAATCGCGGGTAACATTTTTAGGGTATCCCATCGATGCTAGCGGAACTAAACCACTTCCGGAAAAAGTGAAGCAATTATTAATTATCTAAGACCACAAACCCTGAAGCAACTCCTACAGTTCCTAGGGATGATAAATTTTTACCGGAGCTTCCTTCCAAACGCCGCTACAATACAGCGTCCTCTATTTAACCTGCTAAAAATCCCAAATTCCAAAGGTCAAACAGCATCACGTGGACAGTGGAAGCGGAAGAAGCCTTTACAAACATGAAGCTCGGCTTATCAAAGGCGACGTTACTGTCACATCGGGATACAGGAGCACCGCTCTCAATCACTGTAGATGCCTCGGACCGCGGTATGGCGGCGGTTTTACAGCAGTAAGTGCGTAATATGTGGCAACCACTCGCGTTCTTTACAAAAACATTTACTACAGCCCAAAGTAAGTATAGTGCGTATGATCGCGAACTACTTACAATTTACGCGGCAGTTAAACGTTGTCGGTTGGCAGTAGGACACCATTTTGTGATTTATACAGACCACAAACCTTTAACTTTTGCATTCCTAAATACAAACGAAAAGTGTTCACCACGACAATTCCGTTATTTAGATTTTATTGGGCAGTTCAGTACGGACATCCGGTATATTTCCGGTAAAGGCAATATCGTGGCGGACCCACTTTCGCGAATAGAAGAGATTACAGAAACCGTCAACTATAGAGACCTCGCAGCATCCCAGCAAACAGACAACGAACTCAAACATTTTTCGCATACCGATACATCTTTACAATTAAAACAAATCTATTTGTCCACAGCGAAAGTTAGTCTATTTCGTGATATGTCAACGATGACAGCAAGACCTTGCATTACGATGCCATTTCGACGCCAGGTCTTCAATTGTTTGCACGGTCTATCAAATCCGGGAATTCGGGCCACAACAAGGCTGATTACGAAACGCTTTGTGTGGCCATCCATCAACAAAGATTGCAAAGATTGGCGCCGAAGCTGCATCGCTTGCCAGCGATCTAAAATTACGCGGCACAACTCAGCACCCCTAGGTTCCTTCAAGACGCCAGACGCCAGGTTCCAACACGTACACGTGGACATAGTCGGCCCTCTGCCACACTCATCAGGGTTCAAATACATCCTCACGTTTATTGACCGTTATACGCGGTGGCCAGAGACCATCCCAATAGAAGAAATTACAGCGGCAACCGTAGCTAAATCATTTTTCAGCGGGTGGATAGCACGCTTTGGCGTTCCGCTCAAAGTTACCGCCGACAGAGGACGCCAATTCGAGTCCTCCCTCTTCAAATAATTTACTTATCTTACGGGAACTTCACATCTCAGAACCACAGCATACCATCCACAGGCCACAGGTACGTTTCCATCGCCAACTGAAAGCTGCAATAAAATGCCACGAAACTGAGAACTGGACCGCCATCCTACCAGCTGTTCTTCTTGGCATCCGCACAGCTCACGAAGAAGACCTGGGAACAACGGCGGCCGAGCTGACGTATGGGGACAACATCCGCTTGCCTGGTGAATTTTTTGATTCACAACCAACACCGGATACTTCAGACTACGTGAAGCAACTTCGCCAACGGATACGACCGGCTTCCCGTCATGGCAGTCAATCCACGTTTATATTCCAGGAAATGGCCAGCTGTAAAAATGTTTTCGTGCGTCACGACGCGGTTCGACGCCCTCTACAACCTCCGTACGATGGTCCTTTCCCGGTCGTATTTAGAACCGAACGAACGTTTGTTCTGCACATTCGCGGTAAAGATGAAACTATCAGCATCTACAGACTGAAACCTGCTTTCATACTAGCCGACGAAAATCAGCTTCCAGAAACTTTTACCACGGTTCCCACCTGCATTCAAGCGGACCCAGGCCCATCTACGCCGAACCAGTCCCAGCTGCCCAAAACCATAACCACACGTAGTGGACGACATGTTCACTTCCCGAAGCGTTACCAAGCTTAAATTCCATCAACGTTATCACTGGCAAGGGTGTACTGTGGCGCCGCAAGCTATCCTCCGGAATTCCCAGAGAGGATGCTGAAAAATAGCAGCCACATTCCTCTGGTGAAAACGAATACTTTCCGATGCTGCTGACGTAAATCACGTTACCCTTATAAGATAGCGTGGAAAGGTACGCGAGGACCATTCCAGCAACAGTGAACGTGCGGTTGTTAGTATTACTTGTCTCTCGTACTTTGTTATCTTCAAATTGTTATTATTTGTTGTAAATAAATTTTTGCATATACGTGGTAGCTTTCCTCACATATAAGCTACCAAATTAACATTTTCTAAATATACATTATACAAAAATACATGCATTTTTGGTTTTCAAAAAAACTAAATAATGAAATTTATTTGCTAAATGTACCGTTACACATTTAATAGTAACAATTAAATCGTTTAACACTATTTATTTTTGAAAATAAAAATTTAAATTATATCAGATGATCGAATGAATTACCAATTGCATTCAAAGAGGAACTTAAACAATTAGAAAGTTATCTCTGCGCTTGGGCAAGCGTTCTTGGTGTAATTTATCTACAATTTTAATAATGTTGTGTATTTAGAGAATAATAAACAATTGTTTTTACATAAATAAAACAGTTTTCATAAAAACATAATTTCAAAAATAAAGCAGAAGGGAGGATTCGAACTCCTGAAAATCGCATTGCAAATCGAATCATCTGCCACTAGGTTATGTTGACTGCAAGCACGTAGCGGATTTGACGATATTACTACACCGCATATATATATATGTTTTCTCAATATTTCACATTTATTATGTAATTTAATATTAGATATAAAAAGAACAAAATAGGTGTAATCTCTGAAAAATTAATGTCTCTTCTTTTTTCTTTAACAAAAGAATCGTGGAGTTGTCGAAACGCAACTTCAAGATTCCCATCTTACCCAGCTTACCCCGGCTCAGCACATTTCGTGCTATTCACAGGTCTAACATGCCCCACCTTTGAAAACCCCATGCCCCAGACACCACAAACACCCTGGGAATGTGCAGTGCTCAGAATTCGAACCTGAGTGACTTTGGTACAATAACTCCGAAGCTAAGCGCTGCCGCTATTACTCTACCGCGGTCCCCTAATGTCTCTTCTGCGCACACCTTGTTTTAGGTGAGTTGTTCAACTTGGAAAGCAGGAAATTCAAGAATTCCACAGACGCATGTATTTTCCATATGGAGCGTATTTAAAGTCAGCGCTCGGTATAGTTAGTAAATGAGGGTCCACGAAATTATTCCCTGCGTGTATTATACGAGGGGAGTTTTTTACGTTATCTACATAGCTATGGAAACAAAACGCTATCGTGATAATTTTATTATGTCAAGTCTCTGTGACATTTTAGAGTGTATCCTCCAAGTTTGATACAACTCGCTTAAGATTTGTAATTTCTGTATAGAGTTGTAAGCGCAAAATGAGTGATTTGAAACTTGAATAGCGAAGCGGCATCAAATTTCTATCCAAAGAAGACAATAATACAAAGAATATCCATGAGAGAATGTGGCTGTGTATGAAGAAAATAGCCCGTCCTGTTTTCATGGTAAATTTTGGGGTAAGCAATTCAAATGGGGCAGAGAGCTCATTCAGGAAGACCTCTTGAAGTACGAGTGACAGTTTCGGTTATTGCAAGAGAAGCAGGTATATCAGAAACATCTGTTTTTAAAATCCTTTCTGAAAATTTGGGAAAGAGCAACTTGTCAGCATGGTGGGTTCCCAGGCTGCTCACTCCTGAACAAAAATTGTGTAGGCAACAAATTTGTGAGGATAATTTGGCGATTTTAGCCCAAGGTGAGCACTTCTTCTTTAAAATTGTAACTGAGGATGAGATCTGAGTACACCATTGGAAACCACCGACGAAACAAGAGTAAATGCAATGGCTTCATAAGTGCTCCCCATCATCCCAAGAAGACGAAGACGCAATTCTCAGCGGGAAAAGAGAACCACAGTTTTCTGGGATTCTGAAAGGATTTTATGGGTTGAGTATATGCCAAAAGGGTCTACAATAACAGGGAAGAAGCAATAATCTATTTGAAAGCAGCTATACGCGAGGAAAGACCTCACAATTTTGCCCAAAAAACTGTGCTCCTGCACAATAACTGCAGGGTGCATAAAGCACGAATCAAAGGAGCGACTGATGGATGCGGCTTTGAGGAATTACAACATCTACCGTACAGTCCCAACCTCGCCCACTGTGACTATTATCTCTTTCCAAAACTCAAAACCCACTCGAGAGGGCGTCGCTTTTTGTAGAATAAGGACTTGAACAACTCTGTGAAGCCGTATTTTGCAGAGTTATCAAAAGAATTTTTTCTCGAAGGCATAGCGTCAAACTAGCTTAAGGTTAACAAGTTATAATGCCAACTTTAAGATGTCTGACATTACATAGTAGTTATTACGATTGCCCAGTATATATTATAAATACAATTAGCTAAAATTATCTTAGGTTGGATTCATGATATATTGGTAATGATACGATCCCTTAATGGGTCAAAAACCCATTAACGGTTTCTATTTACTGAAGCTTTAGTAGCATAGGAATGTAGAATACCAACTACAATAGTGGAGAGACCCCTAAAGCAGACTGCCTATTATCGATAATTACTTTACGAAACCGTTTTCTCCACTGAACTTAAACCTTGAAAAACTAAATTATATTTTTAGGTCAATTACATTAAGTGACATACACAGGTTATTACAAAAACTACGCAATATCCATTAATAAACCTGACCTGTATGTATTTTCACTTCTGGAATACTACGTGTAATGAAGGAAAGTCCCAAGGGAAAGATGCCATAAATTTCAAACAAAAGAAACTTCTGCAGAGAATTATAGTAAAAGTTGCCGTTAGAGAAATAATTTAATAAATTACACAGTACTACAACGAAACTAATAAGTAACGTAGTAATGTTAGTTTGACGTTTATTGCTGCAACGTATTTAACAAGAATCGACAATGTAGTCGATGTGGCAAAAAGACTAAATGATTACAATAATTGACACAAACAGATAAAGTAGTGGAAATGTTAAGAGCAATATATTGATAAAGTTTCTAACTGTTTCTTCTTTTATTTATTGGTATTCGGAGTTATTCTTAGTCAAAGACTTTGATTTTATTTTCACATTCTCTCGAAAGAACGGCAAACATAATCAATTCCACATTGTTAATCAATTAAATACTACGTCCTTATTAGATTGGGATTTTGTGGTATATTCCATATTTTATATCTATATTAAAGAGTATGTTTGTAGAAAATTTCTATCATTAATAGATTTTAGCATTCTCCACCTATCCACAGCTGCTAAGCAATTCTAGAAATAAGTAACGTTACTGTACACATATTATATTTAGCTAACGCTAACAATAAAGTTTCGAAATCTCAAGTTACTTCCGTTCCGTTCCGTTCCAAGTTTGTGTATTGGTTTCCTCGGTAAGTAGGATCGGTTACTAATGACGCGCCTAAGAAAAATCTGAAAGTGCTAGTTAGTTGAAGATTACCTTTGGTCATGGAATAATGTGCTGATTCGCTCTTCCGAATTTTGTTAATTGTTGATTTTATGGAAAAAGCTAGCAGTATACAACGTTAAACGCAAGAAAACCAGGAGAAAAAAATAAATCCGCGACAACTAAAATCAGTAAATTGCTAACTTTCATTTTAAATGTTCCCGCATTTTCCTCATTTACAAACACTCTGTATTTGCAATTACAGGCGTAAACAAAAAATTGCGTGACATCAACCTCTGTGATGTAAGGTGCGACAGATCACGATTACGAGCTTGTCTGAACGTAACTTAATAAGAAAACGTAATTCACCAAAGTAGGAAAAAGTATTCGTGCTATATCGGCCTTATTGGTCACACAAAGAGATTAGGCAAGTATACCAGCAACACTAGTTTGTAAGGCAAACCCCGTATAACTAAGCTATAGACTCTACTATTTTGTCGAGCGGACAATTAATGCTTGTAATACGTATTACAGTTTAATGAGTTATCAGCCAAGTTAAATGTGTCAAATATCAGCTTTCAACGTATTTGTTGTGACATTGTCAGGCTATTATTCGCTTCGGTTCTTTTTTCCACTAGATGTAAGCGCTGACTATTTTTAGTTTTCACAGAGATATAATTCATTCGTGTGTGCTTTGCGTTTTATTTTCGAGATAATGACTTAAATCACATTTTATTGAACGCCAGCTTTTATTACAGCAAGCATAGAGGTCTGCGCTGTTTAATTATTTATAATGTCCATTAAATTAAACACCCATATACTTATGTATTCATAATAGCCACAGAAAATGCGATAGTACCCCATCCGGAATTGAGATTGCTATCGAAATACATTTTATGACTATTGTAGCCAGCGGATTCGTCAATCGATCAGATACTTGGTTGCGCGCACTTTATATTTTGTATTTTATCTAGATAAAGTAATTAAGTTCTTTGAAAAACGTCTTAACAATTATAATTACAATTATTAATAACGAAATCATTGTATAGGACGCAGGGCAAAAGTTGGCCTCATAGCCAACCTTTGCTGTGCCAGTCAAAGAGATACCAAACTTTAGCAATTTAGGCCAGTTTAGTGGTAAAACGACATCGACTGTCCATGTTTGGAAGGAACATCAAAGCTGTCGGTCTCAGCTACTACTACGGTAGTAGTAGCTGTCGGTCTCAGCTACTACTACGGTAGTAGTCACTAGGTCAAGTAAGAGGCGCTAGGGTGATCTATAAACCCTGACACTAGGGTCCAGTAAGGCTATACGAATATCTATTATATATATATATATATATATATCTATATCTGTGTGCTGAGTTTGAATATTCTCTATAGGGAAAATACATGCGGTTGTGGAATTCGTAAATTTCATGATCCCCAAATTGAAAAACGCGCCCAAAACGAGATGTACGCAGAAGGGACGTGAATTACATTAATTACGTCAATTTTTTATTTATATAACACTGATACATTTTAAAAACTTTGAAAAATTTATGCATATAGTGTAGTTATATCACCAAATCTGACACGCAATTGCCGTCAGGGTGACATAGTGGTAAAGGATTAAACTTGTAATGCGATCTTCGGGAGTTCGAATACTCCCTTCTGCTTTATTTTTTTAAATTGTATTTATTTTAAAATTATTTTATTTTTGTAAATACAATTATGTTATTATTCGGTTTTTGTTTTAATTATTTATTCATTATAAATTTAGAATTAGTTAAGTTTCTGTAATTGCGATCTCTTACCAGATTGGTTGTTGGAATTACGAAATGTGGCAGATCTTTATGCTGGAAGCAATGCTCTTCTAATTTCGAGATTTCTAGATTTTGTTTATTTCCACAGTAAACACCTAATAATAATTGAATGTTTTGATTGTTCTCTAAGTTAGTAGCCTGTTTACCGCCCAAGCTAGAACACAGACGCACAGGTGGTCTTTAAAATGTAATTCTGCTTTAATTGGGATTATGCAAATAAAAAGTATTATAAAAGTTATTTGTGATTCAACGTTGATTTTTAGTATCTCCTGTGGCGGAAATAGGGAAATTTTCCATAAAAACGGGTCTACAAGATTTGAATCTGAATTCTACATGTTTGGTGGCAGTTGACCGTCATTTGTTTATCGACAATGATTTTGTCTCTTTGTGGTTGTGAAGTTGGAAGGTCAAATGGCACAACATTTTTTGAACACCTGATACATGAACCCTGAGATTAAGAGTAAAGTTATTTGATTCTAGAGTTCGCTCAAGTTTGATTAACAATTTATCAGAGCACCTTCGAATGAATAGCCAATTATCCAATAAATGATATATAACAGCAAGTATTTTCATCTCATGCAAAGTAATACTATAATTAATTATTATGTTTTATTAAACTAAGCAGGGCAATAATAAAAATTTTATTTATTTATTGGGGGCATATTAAACGTGATCTTTTAATAAATTGTCTGGTTTTTGCAATTAAATGTTCGATTATTACATTATTTTAATTCGTGGATACAGTATTTTACGCTTTTACGTTTTTGTTATAGATTATTATTTCAACATTTCTCGAGATGGGAATGTTGCTCTTGGGTTTTGGCTTCAGCTGGCTTATTTTCCTGCTGCACAAAGAAGTTGAGTCTAGTAACTCGAGGCGTGAATACGTTTCCTGATCAGTAAAATAGGGCGTAGTTACAATTACTCTTGTAATTAAGTTTTCGTACCGGTTTTTGCAATAAAACTTAACGATAAAGTAGGATTAAATATGAACAAGAGTTAGTTGACAATAGAGTAAGGTTTATCATATCGTCTAATACGGATTAAATTAACCGTAATAACGACCCCCTTTAACGTTCCTGTGAAGCTTCGGCGTTCCAACAACTCTGAGTCACAGTTTGTCATTTTCAGATATTTGGAAGAGGAGTAAATTATCAAGCTTTCTTCCAAAAATTCGGTGGCTCTCAGGACCCTGTATAATCGAGTTTATATCTTTGCATATTTCATAAAATATCCAATGCTACTATTTATCGCTTTACAACGCAGTTTGTTGAGTATTTCTGAAAAAAAGCTACCACAGAAAGACTGAAAATTAGCTCACAAGTTCATCTAGTGATTACTTAACATCGGCTCCTGCCATTTCTTGCGGTTAATTTACCGTACTTTAGTTTCGTACTAATTATGTATTTCAATTGAAACTTGCAGTAGACAATTCCACGATAATTACCGTTACAATATTATTATTCTAATACTTCAATTACATTCAATTTATTATTTCTTTTTACATAACTGTATTTGGAATTTACAATCTACTTACACTTGCTTTAGTTATATCGTACCGCTATTTTGTTAGTTTGATCTACATTATTGCGTATTCACGCCTTTTATTCAAGTTTAGGCCATTTGGTAAAATACACTCCATTCTATTTTTGTTGTTTAAATTTAGAATCGACAGCAAACTTTTCCAACTTTTTATCTCTTACAATAACAAAGTTCCACGTAAAATAAACTTCAGTGGATCGCTCTGTAAATTTTGTAGACCATACCCTTACGGTGATTATATTTCACGATAGTGCAGATGTTTGGCTCAGTTATCCCTGAGAACTCGTATCTGAAGAAAAAGAAATCCCAAGAAGTTTGGTCAGAGGAATAGAGAAAAGCCTAAATTTATCAAGCCTTATAACAGAATTATGGCGCAGATTAATTTCCAGAAAAACAATAACAGTAAGAGGAAATAGGAAGATAAAATAAGTAAACGTGGCAATGACCAAGCACAATTTCCTAAGGCTCGCATTTTTTGCGTGTTTCCTATTATTATTATTAAATACATGCAGCAAACAATTAATAAATTGAAACCGTTTCACACGACTTAGGGAAAAAGTAAATTAAAACTGCTAGTATTAAATTAAAGGCGGTTCACCTGCAATAAGAAGGGTTGCAAAAAGCAACCTCTGCATTATTTGTCAAGAGCTTCGTAACAAATGCATGAGCTTCGCGGAGTCTTATTTTTAGACGAACACATAATAGTTGTAAGGTGCTATAGAAGGAAATATATCGATTGTTTCATGTAGTTATCTAGTACGTTGGCAAACATACGTGGGAGATGTGCCTGTTGAAGTGCACTGCTAGATATTTGACTGCACACCTCAGAGCAAAGATCAACCGTGCGGTGTAATTCTCAATTCAAGTTTGGTGAAGCATGACATTTACTGTACCCGTGTGCCATCAATCTGTCACAATTTTGGTAGCTGTAAATAAAACTGTATATTTACCTTTTACTTTCACATAGGTACTCCCGGTATGAGAATGTAATGTGCTTTTTGTGACAATACTCTGTTTGTTTGTACGTGTGTGACAGAACCACTGAACAGAGCTTTTTGAGGTACAACGAAAACTCATCGAATTTATGGAAATTAGACTTGTTTCTTGGTATGATCCTTTCCGAGTACCAATTCATATGGAATATTATTATGCCGAAATTTCTGCCCTCAAATCTACAAAGCCACAAAAATTTTTCGAAAATTTCTACTTTAAGGCCCGTTTACTCGATAAAAATAAACCCCGTTGAGTTTAACTTCACGCTATTAAACAGCTCTTAGGCTCAGTCTTAACAAACCGACGAAAAAGGCTTTTCATCTACATTGTTCCAAGAAATTAACGCACCAATAAATTATTAATGTTGCGATAAAAGAGAAGTAGTGCGCTATCCACTTCAACCAAATGCATGGAATGAATGTCTGATACAAAACTGATAGACACATGTTACTCTTGATCTGTTTCTACATCTTTAACTTTGTTAAAAAAATTAATCAATTTTACTTTAAAACGTATCAAATCGTGTAGCTGTCATTAAACAATTACGTGTACGATCAGTTTTATTTAAAATGCAACGTATCTCAAGAAATTTAAGTCGTGATAAGTGGGTCACAGCCCTCACTTTGTCCGAAGAAGGATATTCTTTTCGCGCTATCGCTGACAGGCTTGGGGTGAACTATACACAACCATTTCTCGGCTCATCCAGCGTTTCAGAGAAACTAACGTAGATGACAGGCGACCAGGGCAGGGGCGATCACGTGCTACTGCCGCTGTAGAAGATCGTTTTCTTTGAATGTGTGCACTAAGAGAGCGCTTTACCACCACAAGGGTCCTCAAAAGACAACTTTCAGCAGTACATAATGTGCAGGTTAGCATTGAAACCGTTCGTCTTCTGGAAGGATATCTGAGAGCCAGATTACCAGCTATTGGCCCACAGTTGACTGCAGATCACCACAGACACAGATTGGATTTTGCTAGAAACCACATGAATTGGGAAAATGAAGATTGGAGACGCATTTTGTTTACAGACGAGTCCAAGTTTTGTTTGAAGAGTTGTGATAGACGCATTCGAGTTTTTAGACGTCCAAATGAACGATATGCTCAATGAAATTTTGCCACAATTGCATTTGGTGGTGGCTCAATAATGGTATGGGGAGGCATATCTTTCACGGCCCGCACAAACCTACACACCTTCACCAACGGCACTTTAAACAGTTAGAGGTACATTACGGATACCTTAGAAAGGTATGTTGTGCCATACGCCCCATACATCGGAGACAACTTCCAATTAATGCACGACAACGTTCGGCCCCACACAGCCAGAATTGTTCAAGAATACCTAGACGATGTCGGTATTTCTGTTGTGCAAGGGCCAGCCAGAAGTCCCGATTTGAATCCGATTGAGCACCTCTGGGACATTCCCGCAAGACAAGTACGATCACTTCAACCACCCCCTGCAACTATTAACGACCTAGGCAATTCATTAGTGGAAATATGGGATAATCTTGAAGAAGAGCAGGTAAGTGTGTTAATTTCAAGCATGGACCATTGTTGTCAAGCTGTCATAACAAGTCGAGGGGGAAGCACAGCCTACTGAACCTGTAAACTTACAATTTCTCAGTTTTTGAATTTTCATTTATTAATTTTTGCGTTGCATGTTGTTAAATTGTGTCGATTGTTATTAATTTGGATAAAATATGGTTTACTTAATTTTAAGCGTAATCTATGATTAAACGTACATCATTACATGCAATACTTTAAACAATATTGTGATTGTTAGTTGCGGTGCGTTAATTTTTTGGAGCTGTGTAATTTAGGAATTTATCTAAAATTTAAGCACGATACTTTTTTTACAACTTTACATTGTTGTTTTACAGTGGCTCGGCCCTTATTTTCCCAATACGCTTGGTATATTAAATGAATTAAAGAGGTAAATTTCATTCATACATCTACTGTATGTTAACAAACTGGTCATCGTTTCAACAGAAGGTCCTTAAGGTATTTCTAAAGAATATTTTATATTTAATGAATAAAGAAATATATATATAGTTTTCCATAGCTAGCCCCAATACTCTATATATGTATATGAATCTAATTTTCAGTTATGTACAGAAGCACTTCTCAGAACTTTATATTTATAATATTAAAGCTGATATCAACGAAATACAAATCGTTAGGACACCCAGTACACATGAATATATAAAAACGTTCATTGTATCTTTTTAACAATTCTATACCAGCACAGACTATTTCAAATAGAATAATTAAAGGTGAGAGACTAGGAAGTGTAGACCCTAAAGTAGTCTGTTGTGGATTATAGCCTCTGCTAATTCGAAAGGCCTTAGATGTTTACCCGTTATTAACGGGTTTAATTAGAATCTATTTGCCTGTTTGTCAATATTAATTTACCCTATTATACCTTGGATATGCCAGTTTGGAGCACCAACGGCCGTAGTAGTAGCAAATGTCAGCGCCGTCAGCATCAATCTTTATTATATTGAACCCTTAATCAAATGTATCGCGGAACCTAAAACTTCCAAATGATTGACGCTTATTGACAAAGTTTTTCTATATAAAAATGTTTCGGTTCTGAAAATTGCTGGCTGAAGAATCTGCAGAGGTTGTCTGTAAACACAACAAATACCGCCTACGTTTCCATTTATTAAAGTACATCACACATAGCTTTTGCAAAACATCGTTAGGATTATTAAACACATTTTTAATTACTAAATGCATTTAGTATGTACATACGCAATTCTACAATACACAGATTTGCTTTATTTTCACATTCCTGGAGCTCTCGCTCCGGTTGAATGTTCTCGTAACTGACACTTGTGGGAATTACTATGGCAATAATGAACGCAGAGTTCGTAATCAAAATAACGCTATTAGCGCAATTAAATTTTAACTTTGACAACAGTTCTACTATATTGCAAACAGAACATCAAAATCTATTTTGACTATTGGCCACGAACAAGTTCAACGCTCTCGAACGAGAGTGTTGACAGACAACGAAAGCTTTTTAAATATGGAGGAAGCACATCTCCTGAATATATTAATGCTTCCAAACTGTATATCATAAATTGGATTAGAGTGCTTCATTTAGTAGTATTTATTGTATAAAATAAAGCCAGACACTTATGCTAACATCCTGCGGAGCTCTATATTAAATCCGAACTGTTTGAACGCTAACTGACCAGTAACTTGTTTAGTTAGGGTATATTTGATCCTTAAAAATACTAAACAATATAACGATCGGTAGCTACGAGAGTGCTGGAGCATTTGGGTAAGTTCATTCATTGTAACGATGATTGTGTCCTTTTAATATGTAATGATTTGTATTTGCATATTCATTATTCCCAGTTTATTCAGGAAAAGTGTGTTAAAGTTACATTCATAAGTTTTCTTCCTCTAAAATACTTCGTCCCTTAAAACCCACTACCCACCCGCTAAAAGGTAGAATCTGCACAGCTTATTCTTTAATAAAAAAATATGTATAATTATTTTCATGGGTATTTGATTGTTATTAGTGCAGCGTCTATTATTTAAAAACTGCATGTAATCATTTTTAATTGTGGTTGTGTACAATTCGCTGATCACCATTTGTACACATCATTCGTCGAGAAGACGATTCGGCGTAAGCTATTTCGCCGCTGCACGATTCACTTTCAGTGTATGAAATGAACAGCCTTCCTCAAAAATTGATTTTAGGGTATTTTGCCGCAACTATCTATCTCTGTAATATTTCCGAAAGGACGATTTCGATTTTGATAAGATTTAAGTTCGAGAGCTAATTCAAAGTCTATCTATTACAATAATTTTTTTAAAGCTAGTTCATGCGTAGCGGCGAATTGTTCTCAGTGAAACGGCCTCAATCGGCCAATCGTTAAATATGAATTATCGTTTAATGGTACGTACATTCGAACTAAGCTGGAAAACCTCAAAATACTGAAAACGGATTTTTTAATGCTAATTTATTTGTAGCGGCGAATAGTACTGCGGTGATTCGTGATTTGGCGAATTGATTTGGGAGGCGAATACTTCTCGACGAGTTGCTCCGGTGAAGCGTCAGTCGACGGATTTTATTAGCACCATTTGTAGTAGATACATTCTTCTTCTTCTTCTTCTTCTGTATATAGGCCAATGGTCTGTTAATTACCTACATTGAAGTAGGTTCTATGAGCCCTCTTCGCACGTATGCCGGGCAGGAGGCTAGCCTAACCCGTCGAACAGAGAAGAGAAGTTCCACTACAAGGTTAACGATTGTCAAAGATGTTTGTAAGACAACCGGGACCGACGGTTTTACGTACCCTCCGAAGCACGACCGGTTGCATATGCCACTATATTGGTCAACCCATCTAAGTACTGACCGCGCGGATTGTGCTGGACTACGAATACCGTTTGACCGGCGGCGTCCGCAGCGCTCCGCTATGCAACCGATTAGATACATTCTGGATGTGGTTATTCAAAAATTGATATGCATTATTACGAAAATTTAAATTTGAATATTTTTTTAATTTATTCCATATTTCTTTAATCTAAAACTAAATATCACAGCCAAAGAAATTTTCTTATAGATTTATTACTTAATAACTCAAAACAATATTACGAAAACTTCTAACAGGTTTTATTAGATGTCTGCTTCATTATGAATCGTGAATTGGTGAATGGGGTTAGGAGGCGAATCGCTTTCGGCGAAACGTTCTCGGTGAAGCGCCTGTTAACAAATCGTTAACGATAAATTCTCTTTTAATGGTACGTATGCATTTTATAGCCAAGCTGGAAAACATCGAACGACGAAGATGAACAGCAGGACCAGGAGGATAACCAGACAGTAGTGACACCAACACTAGAAGAGACAATCAACGCTATAAAAATACTCAGTGTTGGGTAGTAACTAAGTAAAAGTAACTCGTTACTAGTAACTAGTTACTTTTCAGTAACTTAACAGTAACTTAATTACTTTTGTGTTTTCAGTAATTGTAACTATAACACGTTACAATTATTTAGTAACTTTAGTAACTGAATATGACAAGTTACATTTTCATGCTACAAATATAAAATATTTTAAAATGTTCGGTTTTTAATGCGTAGTATTTAAGAAATTATACCTGAAGCTGAAGAATTTGTTGAAATTTCGAATGCTTTAGTAGGCAAATACTAATACCGAACACAGGAATACCTTCTTGTACTTAGTCGAAATTAAATATTTGATGGATCCTATTTGGGTGGTGACAGCCTTTTCCAGTAATCTTTAATCCTTTAACAACTAGAAGCTCTCTGAGCAGGTATGCGGATTACTGGGAAGTACATTCCTAACGCCTGTGCGCAAGTTGGGGGTGTCTAATTCAGACGAAAATACATTTACCGTCTCTATATTACAAATAATAACGAAAAGAAAATAGAATCCCTGGAAAATCCCAAAAACATCGTTGAACCAGCTCCTCTAAGCTCTAAGCCTGTTCCTTTCCGCACGTATAGAATATTTGCTAATAAACAATTGTTTATAAATGTGTGTTTTTGTTGACATTAAGTTGGTAGTAATTGCATGTACATTAGTAGCGTCTCGTAAAAAAAGGTAACTTAAAAAATAACGAGTTACTTTATGGTAACTTAGTAACTTATTCAAATTACTTTTATAATTCTGTAACTTAGTAACTTACTTAGTTACTTTTTTGCCGAGTAACTGATTAACTTACTTAGTTACTCTCTTAGAGTAACTTACCCAACACTGAAAATACTCAAGAACAATAAAGCGCCCGGACCAGATACCATCTGCGCTGAAATTGTAAAAGAGGGTGGCAATACATTGCACGAGAAGATACACAAATTAACGCTGAATGTATGGGATAAAGAACAAATACCTCAGGACTGGAAAATAAGCACAGTGTGTCCCATATGTAAAAAGGCGACAAGCTTGAATGTAACAGTTATTGAGGTATTAGCCTACTCAGCGTAGTATACAAAATCTTAGCTGTCTTAATACACAATAGACTAGAGCCGTATTATGAGGGTATAATTAACCAAAATCAAACAGCCTTCAGGAAAGTAAAGACAACAATCGATCGAATTTTCATATTACAGCAAGTGATGCAGAAGACATGGGAATTTGACATTGACACCTACCAGATCTTCGACGATTTCAGATAAGCCTACGACAGTATAAGCAGACATACAATATACCAATACTCGAAGATTTCAGATTACTTAAGAAATTAATAAGATTAATTTAGTGCATTCTTGATGAAACTTTCATACAAGTAAAGATTCAAGCAAGAACAACAGAAATAGCGCAGACGACCAGAGGTTTTACACAGGGGGATAGCCTATCACCAGTACTGTTCAACCTAGCCTTAGAAAAGGTAATCCGGGGTACAGACATCAACCTTAACCTCACCATTTGCAATAAATCATCACAAATGCTTACATATGCAGACGACATAAATCTAACAGGGAGAACGATTTTAGATACAAAAGAACTTTTCGCGGAACTAGACTATCAAGTTAAACAGATCGGTATGGAAATAAATGAAGAAAGAAAAGTCATGGTGATCACTAAAAACCGACTAAGGATAGGGATAGGCAAGTTCTAAATATCGAAGACTACAACCTGGAGGTTGTAAACAACTTCAAATACCTGGAAGTAACGATAACTATGATAACTATGAAACAACAGAAATTAAAAACAGAATAATACAAACAAATCGAGCAGTCTGCTTACTGAATAAGTTCCTGAAAGATAAGAACACAAAAATGATCATATATGAGACACTTATACGATCTATAGTAACCTATGGAAGTGAAGCGTGGACAGTGACACAAAGAAATGCAGACAGACTGGGCCTTTTCGAAAGGAGGGTATTGAGGAAAATTTTAGGGCCAATTAACGAAGAAGAGACGTGGAGAAAGAGGTGGAACCATGAATTGTATAGAGAGTATAAGGAAGCAGATCTGGTAACATATATAAGTTTAGGAAGACTAAAGTGGGCAGGACACGTACTAAGAATGAACGAAAATGCCGTAGCAAGACGGGAAGAGCAAATTTCGGAAGGTTCAAGAGGCAGAGGCCGCCCAAGGAAAAGGTGGAGTGGAACAGTGACCAAAGATGCACAAGCGCTCCTAAACATTACGAATTGGAAAAGATGGGCTCTGGATAGGGATAGACTGAAAGCGAAGCTAGGGGAGGCCAAGGCCAGATATGAGCTGTAGTACCGCTGCGTAAGTAAGTAAGGAAAACAACAACAAAATTCTATCTTTTTTGAAGCTCATTCACTCGTAGCAGTGAATGCTACTGCAGTGAATCGTGAATTGGCGAATTGTGTGGAGAGGGGGATTGTTCTTGGCAAAACATATTTGGTGAAGTGTCAGCCCAAGAAGTGTTAAACCTGACTTCTCGTTTAATAATACATATATTAGAACTAAACTGGAAACCCTTAACATTCAGAAAAAAGTATTTTTTAAAGCTAATTTATTTGTAGGGTCGGATAATATTGCGGCAATTCGTGATTTGGTGAATTGATTTGGGAGGCGAATATTTCTCGGAGAATCATTCTTGGTGAAGCGTCAGTCGACGAATTTTATTACCACTATTTGTAGTGGGAAAGGAAAAGAAAATCAATGTAGGTTCATTCCCCACAAGGGGGCGAGCCGCTATAAGGGTCAGTCGGGTTCCGCACCAGAACCCTGAGCTCCTCTTCAGCCAGATATGGGAATGTAAGAACAGGAAAAGTAGGAAAATTGGATAATGGAATTTCGTGGATGACACTGTCCCAGCATTTACTGTATGGCCCAGGAAAACCACGAAAAGCCTGAGTCAAGACAGACGGGCCGGGGGTTCGAACCCAGGGCCTCCCGAATGATAGGTAAACGCTCTACCACTGAGCCACCTTCCTTGGTATTTTTGTAGTAGATTCTAGACATGCTTATCCAAAAATTGATATGCATTCTTAGGAAAATTTGAACTTGAAAAAATGTTTTTGCGGTTATTGCTTATTTCTTTAAGATAAAACTAAATATCACACGCAAAAAAAGTTCTTATAATTTATTACTTAATAAGTTACAACAATATTAACACTTTTAACAGATTTTATTAGATATCGGCTTCATTATGAATCGTGAATTGGTGAATTGTGTTAGGATGTGAATCGTTTTCGGCAAAACATTCTCAACGAAGCGTCAGTCGGCGAATCGTTAAAAAATTATTTTTTATGGTACTTATTTTATAGCTAAGCTGTAAAATCTCAAAATTATGTAATAAAGGTTTTTATTTAAGTTAATTCATGCGTAGCGGCGAATCGTATCGCAGCAATTCGTGATTAGATGCGAATTAAGCATGTTCGGTGAAAAAGCCTTATCGGTCAATCGTATTCCCATTCCCATTCCCATTCAATTGTGTACGTAACCTTCTAAATTTAGTCTGCTGTGTAGCTTTAATGACTTGACTGTAGGTACGATATGTCTACTACAGTATTTTCGACACTCAAAATTTTAATGTTCGCAGTTTTCATATTTTACTTTGTCTGAAATTCGTGGAGCGGTCTATGTATTTGTCGTAAATATTGCATGTGACACGAAGATAATTTAAGTCTCACTCGCCGTGGACTATAAACAGTGAACTTCAAGGATAACTGTCAGGAAAACAAGGGGCTGATATCGGGATGTGTCACTGGCATTACAATAGCAAGCAGCTGGAAATTAGAATAATTAATTTTTCATCTCCAACGAAGGAAAGGTTTGCGTTATAAAATGTGGTTTTGTGGTATACTCTATTTCACATTGAAACGTAATTTAGGGTTTTCTGTTTGAAGCCTATAGCATTTCATAAGACATCTTATAATATAGGCCGGTGCTGTTTACAAGAGCTGAAGATAGAATTTTCCCAAGCCCACTATTCTCGTGACGAGAGCTGCCACAAAAAAGGAAGCTCGATTTCTTTTAAAATCACGTCAGTCTGCCAAAAGCTCGCACTAAACGGGAGTGGTTGAAGATAAGCTTGTAATTTCTGGACTTGCTTACGACATGGAAATGCATTAGTGCCTTTGTACCAAGTTCAAGTTACGCCCAAGTAAGTTGTATTGATGCCTTCAGTAATTAAATTTCCCGGACGCGACGGTTTGTCGAAAGGAACACGCGGATTAAAAAGCCCCGGATAATTTCACGTCGTTATGAATACGAAACCTAAATAGAATTATTAATTACGCAAAAGGCAAGCCCTTACGACAGAAAATAAACTTTCTATTTGATTTTCACTAGAAAAGCAAGCTTCCATGAAGATTTATTTTTTAAAGCAAGAGTTCATTTGGGAACAAATACATAACAGCTAATAGAATAACAAATTTATTTATTCTATCAATTTTTATTCAGCGCAGAAAATTCTTGGTTTCTAATAAAAAATTCCGAGAGTAATTGACCACCAAGATTACCGATAATGCCCCAACCGCAATGCAGTTCACGATTGCTGCTGGTATTCGCGTTATTATTTAATAACAGATGTCGCAGTTTTATTTTAATGTGAACTTTTCAATATAAACTTACATGAAATTTTTAATAAGTCTGGGTTGATCATATACATTACTAAACTTATATTCTCGATACTTTTATTCGTTTGCGTTTCTTATGATTTTCATGTATGACTTGATAAAAAACGGAAAATATGTTACGACCCCATAAAGAGTATAATATACATTGTGATAGCTCTATGATATATTATAATAAAAAAATAAATATGTATATATATATATATATATTTATTTTCGGTACAAGTCGAGATCTTTTGGAGTTACAAACTGTACAAGAGGAGATCCTTTTTTTAAGGTGAGATCCGATTTTGGATCTCATCTTGTATCCCTGTGTATATCGTAGTCATTCAAGAGGAGAGGTCAAGGGGTGGTGAAATTCAAATTTTTGCCCGGAGCTCAGTTTGTACCCATTTTGCTCGATTTTATACTCTAGAAGTTCATCTAAAACTCCACTGTAGAGAGCGCCGCAGCGCCTTTTGTGTATAAAACCACAAGATATATTTTCCAGTCAACTTGCGATCCTACACGCTTGGCAACATCGCGGATATAGTTGCAGCTTGGTTTCTTGGAAAAACACTTTGCTAATCGCTGCGTTAGTCGTACAACTGCATTTTTTAATTTATTTATTTTTAAAATTATTTCTATGCGTCTGCATGGAAATTTCGTAAATCGCAAGAGCTACAAATTCGGTTGAGTACTATTAGCATTATTTATTAACACCATGCGTGTGCATGGAAATCTCGTAAATCGTAAGCGCTACAAATTCGGTACAAGAAAGTACAA
>JABXWE010004650.1:0-46932 GCA_014611495.1 Limonius californicus | reverse complement strand
AGGGCCCTGTGTGGTTCACAGATGGCTCTAGGACCCAAGACGGTACAGGCGCAGGTGTCTATGACGAATTACCAAGAGAAAACTTTCGTTCTTCTTCTTCTTCTTCTTCTTCTTCTTCTTCTTCTTCTTCTTGGCAAGTATGCCACCGTTTTCCAGGCTGAAGTCTACGCTATACTGGCCCGCACCCATGAAAACCTAGAAAGAGGTTTCGCAAACAAACACATCTACATTTGCTCGGACAGCCAATCAGCTCTCCAAGCCCTAAAGTCTTGCAGAGGAACTTCGGAGCTAGGCTTAAATGTCGCTTGGCTCTGATGCGACTCTGTGAACATAACCCAGTAAAACTGCTGTGGGTACCAGGTCACAGCCACATCGATGGTAACGAAGAGGCGGACTTGCTGGCCAGATAGGGCTCTAATGGGCACCCGTTCGCACCAGTTCTTGTAATACCACAATGCAATGCAAAACTAGAAATGAAGAAGTGAGTGAAAACCCAATTCGTTCAGGACTAGTCGTCGCAATAAGGACCTAGGCAGACTAAGCTCTTTATCGGAGAGGAACCCCTACTAAAGTTCCAAGAACTCCTAAAGTTTAACAAGAAGCAAATCAGGACCCTAACAGGACTCTTAACGGGCCACTGTCACCTGAACTGGCAGATTATGCCATGAAGGAGATGAAACCTCTCTTCACATAATGTGCCAATGCCTCAGTCTCATGAGGATGCGGAAGAGATATCTTGGGGCTAGAATACTGGAACCGGAAGATTTACAGCTTATCCCCCTAAACCAGCTGCTAGCCTTCGCGGTGGGCACTGGTTGTTTTGGGGACGAGCACTGATTGGGCGGATCGCACAATGAGCCTATGGCCTGAGTGCTGTAGGTGGAAAAAACCTACACCGCTTCATACAATACAAATACAATGAATTAAGAAAGTATTATTCAGCTTTACCTTTCTGTTATCTCTTTTCCTTATCTATACTTGCTGCATTTGTTAAGTACTGCCTTCTTCTACCTTCCTAAACGTTGACTTGGTGGTACTGAGCTCGTCCAATAATGTCTCTAAGTCCTTCTTAATCTATCTTAGAACGGGCATCCGCGTTATAAATTACGAGGATGGTTCATCAATTATTGTCCCTAACATAGAAGGCATTGACTGACAACTTACCTAGAAGCGTCAGTTATTGACATTAGTATACATATGCCAAGTTACAGGTGCTTATCTTCTTGTTTATAGAAATTACACATTTACCATTACTGAAGTGCTGGTGATTTTGATGAAATGGAAATATTTGAAATGAAATACCTTTTCAACAAGAGTTTATTATTGCAGGAAATTTATAATCACAGGTCCGGAGTGTTGGCCGATTCTACATAGGTGGGCCCATTGCCCATGTTGCCTCTCCAGCAGCTCCCCAATTTGGGCATCACCCAAGCCATCCAATTCTTTGGATGTACTTAACGACATCAGCAACTAGGGTGTGTACTGATTTCGGTCATATCAGACCAAAAGAGTCCCAACACGGATCCTCTGATTGTTGCGAGAGCAGGGCCGTGACACATGATGTTTTCTGCGGTCTCGTTATCCCCGTTGCATTCTGGACAATTTGGCTGTCCGCCAGTCTCATCCCGTGCATGTGGTGATTTAGGGTGCAGTGTCCAGATAAGATACCTACAACTAGTCGCCGGTTCTTTCGAGACAGTTGCACACCAAATTTGGCTGTTTTTGGCGAGGGTGCGGTAATAGCAGCCCTTGCATGACGACAACTTTCGGTGTTTACCCATCTTCGTATGATATTTTTTAGGGTTTCTTGGTATAGTATAAAGCCTAATGTCTTCAGGGATATAGAAAGAACGGGTTCTGGTCACCAAAGAGGTTGTTCGGAGGCCAGTCTCACAATCTCATCAGCCTCCTCATTTCCGTAGTTTCCGTCATGTCCTTTTACCCATATAAAGGAAATGACACTATGAAAGGGCTAGTAAAGCAGTTCTGCTGTCACTGTAGGTATCAATATGTTGGAGAAAACTCCATGCCTTGATTTAGATCCGTCTCTAAAGGTGGATACGTCCATATACTGGGTTGACTCAGCATTGGCGTAAACACTGAAGTATCTATTGAAGGCATATTGTGGAGAGAGATAGTCTACCGTGCACCAGCAACTGGGCTATCAAAACTATTGTCGATTTTGACGACAAGGAAAAATTCAAGACAAGGGCTGTGATAAAATACATTTTTAAGAAGGGTTTTCCACCGTGGGCAATTTATAATGACATGTCCGAAGTGTTGGGTGATTCTACCGCGTCATATCAAGTAATTAAGAATAGGTGCCTTGATTTCACATTAGGAAGTAGGTTGTGTCAACATTTACCAGGTGATGGGCGACCAATAACTGTTATCACTCAAGAAAATATTGATTTGATCCATTATATGGTACTGAGTGAGAGAATTGCAGCCAAATATATTGCCGAGACAGGTGGCTATTCCGTTGGAAGCGTTGAGAAAATTTTGCTCGTGGAATTGGATCTGAAGAAAATTTGCACACGATGGATTCCAAAAATGTTGTCACCTGATCAGAAGCGGGCTAGGTTTCTCATCGCTACGAGCAATTTGAGATTTATGGACGCGAATTTGGATTGATTTGGATTGTAACTGTAGTTGAAAACTGAGTTCATCACTTTGATCCAGAGCCTGGAATGGCGGCATCGCGGTTCACACTCACGAAAGTGTGACTACATCGGCTGGAAATATAATGGCAATAGTGTTTTGGGATTCTGAGGGAGATCTTCTTGTTGATTATTAACCACTTGCTCACACAATATTTGTAGACTATTACGTAAAACTCACACCAGAAATTTGTGAGAGTATAAAGCAAGAACAGGCGTGGAAAATTGAAATGCGGCGTTCTGTTACACCAAGACAACGCTCCCGCTCACAAGAGCTGCGTTTTTATGGCTGATAATGCTAGATTTGACTCTCCTGTGACTTTCACATATTCCCCAAATTAAAAGGACGTCTTCGGGGAACTCATTTTTCGAACGACGACTAAAAGGCTAATTTGCATTGTAGGACAAAGAGCTTTATTTTAAAGGCATTCAAGCTGTGCATCGTCGTTATAGTAAGTTTGTTAGTCTATTAGGTGACTGAGAAATAAAGTTGTTTCAAATGTCTACGTCATTTGCTTCTATGTCAGGGACAATAAGTGATGAACCACCCTCGTACATAAATAATAACACGTTAAGATAACGGACGAGTCCGATTGCAGTTCCAATTTTAAGAATAGATACGAATCTGTTATGAAAGTATTGAAATTCCAGGAAGCACACCACAACGTATCACACCACCGTGCTGCAACGTCGAGGCTATTGAATTGCATAAATAAATAAGTAGTTTAGTTAAATAAAATACTCCGTTCATATAATATGAAAAAGATATATAACTTCTGTAGAAAGGCACACAGCCCATTTTCTACGGAATACAACTAAAATGCTTTCTCAAAGACTCTTAAGCTGAACTTCTAAGAAAATGATGCTTATCTTAACATCATAATTTCCTAAAAAAATGGTAGGGCACTCAAGGGACAATGTTCTAAAATGTTAGTAGGGTCTTGGTTCATGCAGTATTCAGTGGAAGCTTCCCAATGTTTGTGGCGTTGCGATTCCCCGACATGGTGGACTCTAAAATCGCCGGACTCTCCCGGAATACATAAAACATGTCTGAGTGAAACTTGTTACATTCTTATCTCACAGCAGTGATTCAAGTGCAAATGCTCATGATGCTATTTTTAAAAGTATCCCCTTTTCCATGACATCCTACAAATTCAGATTCGCTTTAGATATGGGAATTTTAGAAAATACAGCCTAAAAATATAAACTATTTTGTTGGTGTTATTTATAAGTATATTATTTATATTGCTGCGAATGCAGCAACACGCCATATACATACACTAGATGTTGCTTAATTTGAAGAAGGTAATTTTAAATTTGAAATGATCGACGATACCTTTGCAGTTTTAGATAACATAAAGCACCTTTTAGACCAACAATCACAGGAGTCTTAGAGTAGACCATTCAATTGATGTTAGTAAACTAGCAGAACCTATGGGCTATGTTCAATACTACGTTTAGTGATCAATTTTAAAAATAATAAATAACTTACGGCGCGGTATAAAACACATACTTAAGGCGTCTAATATTTTCCAAAATAGGCAGAAATACCAACGCCTACAGACAGGGGTACTGATTATAACTACAATTTATTTTTAAATTCAAAGTTATATGACTATGGTCAAATAATAAATCAAAATATATGATTTTCGTCTCATAACAAAACCCCGTCTTTAAAATGAAATTCTGATTTATTTCATAGTTGTTTCGTTGACAGTTTTCTATTTTAATAGATCGCATTTTTGTATTATTCTGATATTGCTACACATAAATATATATGAATCAAAATATTTACAAGGATTACAAATAATCCAGTTATGATATTAGTTTATGTAACCGCCAATATAAATGTAATTTGATGTATCATTTTTTCATTGTTTAGAATGTATTCAGCATTACAAATGGTACAATTTTGCCAACTGACCTAAATTTTTATTTACTGAAATGAATGATTCGAAATTGCTAGGTGAAGCCTATGTCCAAGAATGGACAACAGAGGCTCTATCAAGAAGAAGAAAAAATGTTAATTGGTATGCTGCATTCAATTGTGTAATGTATTAGACTAGGCAAGCATCCATTATACTGAAAATAGTCTGTAATTACTATATTACACTTCGTTTCATATGAAATGCACCACCCATTCAAAATAAAACTACGGGTTTGAAACTTTGCTAAAATAATCTTCCATTATTGCGTATGAAATGATCAGGTTTTCATAAAAAATATTAACAATTATAAGAAAACAATAAGAACAACGAAAACATAATTAATAATGTGTAACATCGCCATGAACAGCAATGCAAGCATTTACTCGTCGTGGCTGCTTTCTATCAAGTGATCTATGTACTCCTGGGGTATGTCGTTCCATATAACCTAAAGTTGGTTTCTCAACTCGTCTAAGTTGATAGGAGCTCTTGGCAATAATCTTAGTCGCCGGCCCATCATGTCCCAAAGATGTTCGATCGGCGATAAGTCCGGTGATCGTGCAGGCCATGGCAACATTTGCAGTTATGCTTGTTGGAGGTACGTTCTGGTAATGTTTGCAGTGTGTGGACGTGCGTTATCCTGTTGGAAAATATCGTTTGGCAACGTCTGCATGAATGGTACTAACACCGGTTACAGGACATTATGAATATAGGGATGAGCATTTAAAGTGCCTGGGACGAATACAAGAGGTGATCTTCTACTGAAACAAATCGCACCCCAAACTGTAACTCCAGGTGTTAAAGCTGTATGGCGTCTTTCAACAAACTCCAGATTTCGTATTTCACTCCGATATCGACGTACCGGCCGTCATTTGCTCACAAGCAACAATACGTTTATGAGAGACAGTAGACGAACACCACAACCACCTGATTTTTTAATGGAAATACTGATCATTTCATACGCAATAATAAAACATTGTTTTAGCAGATTTTCAAACACGTAGCTTTATTTTTAATCCGTGGTGCATTTCATATGAAATTGAGCATATTTAAATATTCCAGTTGTTATTAAAATTATATTTTTAACTCCTACTAACGGTGTATGAGACCATAATCACACAAAATATATCAAAGTTTTTACGTTGACGTAAATAACAACTCATGGTCAGTTGGTCTGCCCTTGCTAGGTTATATCTGAAGCGGACTCGGGTATCATTGAGTTGGATGCCTGTGTGTTATCAGTTTGAAAAGGTATATATTTTAGATATCTATGCTGTAAAGTTAATTAAACAATATCAGATCTTTTAAGTTCGAAGTTTTACAGAGCATGTCTTCATCTTAATTCGTATAGCATCTAATATTCGCTGAAGCTTATTTAGTATTTAAATGTATTGATGAAGTCAATCACTAAATTTTTAAATCCATTGCTTTGAAAATTATCGTTTCCTGAATTTTTCCTCGTCTATAATCAAATTACGCTCTGTCGTACTAGAAAATTACACCCGCCCGCTCTACCACTCAATAGGGAGACATTTTGTCTAGAATTTTCGTAAACAATTGTCATATTTCAACCTTTAGGGTCAAACTGCAAATTGCAAATGTTTAGAATTTTCCACCCGAATAAAAATCGTGAATCATTGCTGCAATAACAGCCGGGATTTCACAGATCTGAAGTCTGCTATTAGGTCCTAGTTTGTAGTATTTATCGGTGACTACAAGTTTCTCATATCTATGGTATTTGTATTTGTCAGAATTTTACAGGAGGGACAAAAAACATATTTATCGGCTCATATAAATATATGTGGTTCGGTTTTATTGTATACTTAAAACTTAAGATATAAAGTATGAAAATAAACATTTGTTTACAAAAGAAGCAGATAGCACAGCATTATATGAAAGCAATTTTACACAAAAAAACTAAAATTGCCCAAATATATTTTTTTCAAATCATTCATACTACCGCCCCCCACCCTTACTTACTATCCATTCATGCAATATGCACCCTAAACTTAACTATGTGAAATACGGTCGCCTCAGCCGGGGTTCGACCACGCATTTCACTGTGACCTCGACTGATAGCGCGTATTCGCACTGTCCCTCCGATGTCCCTGCCCAAATATTACTTATAAAGTTCTGCATCTAGATGCCCGTTGCATGCCGGTCTTTTGTAGCGTAAACATCCAGTATTGCAGTAGATGTGTTACAATAGTACATACATACAGAGCAAAGCGATTTTTATTACTTGTATGAAAGACTGCATACGAATATGCGATACCCCCGTCAAGTTCAAGGTGTTAAAAAAATAGAATTAGAATACTGAATAACTTCAAATAGTTAAAAAGGATACGGTATTATGGAGGTAATTGTCTTCTTAAATTTAATTTTTATCACGTTTCGCTTAACTTTTTTCTCTGATTGTTATATTAATTGAGGAAAAAAACTTTCCTCGTTTGTTATATTAATGGAGGAAAACAACACTGCTTAAAGTTTACAACATATTTAATAAGTTTGTGCCCCAATCAGTTTCTTTATACTAGTATATCATAACAATCAAGGAAAGCCATGATAAAGTGCAGTTAAATTTCTTGTATTTTATGACCTTATTTGTATAAAAAATATGCGGGTTGGAAAGCATAATCAACTCAGCTTTTAGAATATCACATTTCCATCTACGCTTTCTACCGCCAACAAAACGGTGAATGGTGTGGTCATTTAAATGATGAATGAAGGTCTACTTCGGATTTCAGACCGAGGTAAACTCTACGCTTCATTTGATCTGCCATATCTATTAGATGAGACATTAGCTTTCCTTAGAAAAACCAAATCCCTACGTTTCCAAGGCTCAAACCTAACATTCAGTTAATTATGTTAATGGAGCTATCTCAATCAATAATCTTAACCCACGGTTCATGGACCACGTCGCATTATATAAATTGATAATGATAAAGAAAAATTCTGCCTTATGCTTTACCTATCCCCTTTTAATTTTTTAGGGTTTGAAAAAATGTCATGCGATTCTGTATTTTTTTAAGTAATGCTATATATATATATATATTGGTTACTTGAAATTGATGTACCAGTAATATCGTAAACACCACATACAGTGAAATAAAGATAAGTCCTCTTTTATGGAAAGAGGGTACCTATTCAGGCTCAGGATGAGACTCACCTTTCACATCCTTTTTGTAATGTTAATTGATATCATGTCCTCCGTGACACATTAAATTAAAGGGCTGCCTATTCACGCAAGGAGCATTGAAATCGATAACCTTTTTTGAGAAATTGTGTAACAATAATCCGTAGAAAGTTTTTCCCAAATAAATTTGCTCGTTGAAGGGTAAGGTGATGAAACACGTAAACTAAAGGCTTATCGAATTTTTTTGATATATAATACTTTGATAATTCCTTTAGATACAATGAATTAGAATAGAAGAATATATTTTAATTTCTAGTTTTGGTGAAATATCGGAGAACATTAGAAAATTATGAAAGAAACAAATACATTTAAAATAATTTTGAAAACAACGACCGTTCAAATGCCATCACCGCTAAGGACATCTCCGATATTCTACCACAGCTGAACGAGCATTCCTGCTGCATTAGCCATATACAAAATGCATTTCTGCATATTCACGTGCAGAAAAAGGGTTCATCATTGCCAAACTTAGAAAACAACAATAATTCAAGCTTGAAAAACCTTATGCCATAACAAATTAGCATTTGTTTGACTTATTTCCTATTGTGACTTGAACAATGATAAAAACAAAGAAATCTTCTGTAACTAGATACCGGTTGGAAATAAGACATGGGCTTATTAACATTTTTTGCTTCGTGTAGCATCCCACATGAAACCCTTCAGTTTGGACCACATCTTTTGAATCATCATGTAAATAATATACATAAACAAACACTCACAAGATCTAAAGTACGACGGGGTATTGATAAGTACTTAGGCTACCATATAAAACGCCACAATATTTCAAAACAAAATTTTATTTATTCAACATAATCTCCTTTAAGACTTTTAGCAGACCGTTTATAAAGTAATTTTCAGCCATTTAAAAAAAATCTTTAGGTTGGTCTGCAAACCACTCCTCGACGGCACAACTAGCATCGTCATTTGTCGAAAATCTTTTACCTTTCAAATTTTTTTGAGTTTTGGGGACAAATAATAGTCTGACGGTGCTAAATCCGGAGAATAGGGCGGGTGGTCTACAAATTTCTTGTCTTGCAAAAAAAGCACACCTCTGGCAAATTTTCCGCGGCGTTTTTCCACAATTTTCTTACGTAATTTAGTTAGCAACTTAGTATGATATGATCCCGTGATAGTTCTATCCCGTTCAGAAAACTGAAGCAAGAATCTTGCCAGTCGATTTTTGAACACGGAATTTTTTGGGCCGTGGAGAACCAACATGCTTCCACTGCTTGGATTGCTCTTTAGTCTCTGGGTCATAGTGATGGATCCACGTTTCATCCATGATGACAAATCGATCCAAAAGTTTGAGGAATCTTCTGCAAAACGGCGGCAGATTTTCTTTGACGTTGTCAATCGAACGCGCTTCTGATCAGTGTTCTCATACCCAGGTCGTGATGAATGATGTGACACACACGTTCATAGAAAATGTGCAATGCTTCTGCAATATTCTTAATCCCAATACGTCGATTTTCTAAAAATCATATCATAGACAGAATCAATGTTTTCTGGAGTGAACACAGAAATTGGTCTTCCAGGGCGGTCGGTGCTCATCATTCACATCTGATCTTCCTTTTTTATATTTCGCAACCCAGTTTCTAATAGTGGCGTATGTAGGACACTGGTCGCCTAAGGTTTCTATCATATCAGCAAAAATTTCTTTGCCCGATAACCCTCTTTTTCTCAGACATGCTGTTTTCAAAAATTCACAGTTTGATCACCGTTCAACTTATGGACGTCAAACTTTGACACCTTATTTATAGAACATCATAGTTGCATTCATAGTAGCCATATTTACTTTTCTTTACTAGAAACTTTCCAGGCTAACTAGATAGCAATACCTCCTCGTACTCTAAATTTGTTGTACTGGAATTTGACAAGCATTCCTACATTTTGCATTTTTTCTCTTCCTCTGGATCCGTTTACAATTGTTTCGGATCGTAATCCTATGTACCAAGAGTTGCAGGGCTCTCACAGTGTGTGTACTGAAGTCTTTTGGCTTGAACTGAAACCCAGAGCAGTCTGAGCGTACTCTGCCCTGCCAGCTATATGTTTTACCTTCAATGAATGGAACAAATAGAATTCCAAAATTCACTACGATTAGAAACTCTGATAGAGGATGTAGATCAAGATTAACACCAACATCAAATGTGCTGTTACTATAAGTTCAACTAAACCTGTTGCTTATCGTTTATTGCTTTTGATAATAATATTTAAGCGCATCAATCGAAAAAGTGGTATGAGAGCCCCTTCGGACCTGCAACCCAACATACATATGTCTAAACAATTCTGATAAATAGATATGAAAGTAGATTAAGTTTGTTGACATGATTCCCGTAATATGTTCAATGAACGCGCTAAGTCGACATAGAAAAATGCACAATTGCACAGTTTAACACTTTTTAAATAACAGGTATATTATTTTAGTAAGAGCTTTGAGGTATTCTTCGAACAGAAGTCCTGCCATTCAGAAAACGTCTAGGATCTCATGTGGTTGACTAGCTAGGAAATTTTTTAGTAACTGTAACTGTTACTCTAGTAGGTCTTACTTTTTATGTATTTTCATATGGTTAAATGCATTTTTAAATTATTTTAAGATGTAGGTTACTTTGTACCCACAAATTACGAGATATAGCATTAACATTTTAGTTTTCGCTTTATTTGTGAATATTGTTTATCTTACACAATTTAATGAAGATATTGGAGAGGAAAATTTTATGATCTTATTAAAACCTACCACAAAATAATAGCAAATTTTTATGCGAAATATGAATATTAAATTACCAAATTCGAACTATTTCTCAAGGAAATTATATTAACTCAGTTCTATAAAAATAGGTGTATGTTGGGTTGCAGTATTCGTATGCCAAGGGCAACACGGTACGTGCATTTAGTTATTATTAATTAATATGAATTTCAGGGAAGTAGAACAAAAAGTAATTAATACATGTAAAGTTATTCAGAATCTAAAAACAGTAATTGATCAAGATGAAACCCACTCTTAATAAATATTTGTCTGAAACAGTTTTGTCAGAGCAATTTTTAAAAACAATAGCTGTTATAGTTCAGGAACCCTAATATTTGGTATAATAATCTATGGTTGTACTTGAATTTTCTTGAATTAATGAAATTATGTGGTAAAGTTCACAGAAGTAATTGTAATAGTTACAACGGTGTGGCGTGCCTTTTAAACAAGACACCAAAACACTTATCATTAGGTTTAATGTAGATTCCTGTAGCGGAAACATACAGTCTGTATTTTTACAATATATATGTTTTTGTTTACATCCATTCTATCTGTATGTCTCTCCTGAAATAAAGTTGATAAATATCGCAAGTATGAAGTTCCAAATTTACTTCTGATTCCGAAAAAAAGTGAAAAATGTTTTCCATTGAATGTCAAAATATTTTAATGGAGATGTAATCTTACAGTCAAATAATAACTTCTACTGTCCTCCTTCATGATAGAATTTTGAAAAGAACCCATGTATTTTGATTTAAATACTTAAATTGATAGTTTCTATTAAATATTGCTTCTAAAGATCAGAAAATTCCAAAAACAAAATTATTCAGAGAAATATTTAACACTCGGTGGTTGTTACATATAAAAACTAAGTATAATAGATACACATATTTATTGAAAAAATAATATAATTTTAAATTATGAAAAATTGTAGATGTCTGTAAGTTCTGAAGTGAAGCTTCAGAGTGTATCACGAAGCAGTTTCAGAGAAATTTTCATATACAATTTGCAACAGATTTAATGGTTTTAAAAATAACTGCATACTCATGTATAATTTCACATATATTTAAATTAATCTAATAGAACGCCATCTATTTTCGGATGTTATCGTAATTTGTTCTCATTATTTGGCGAGCATATATTGCAGAGAGGCGGCCGAGGGCTAGAGATTAGCGCGTTAGACTTCTACGCGGAAGGTCCTGGGTTCAATTCTCAGTACCGGCATATCGGCTTTTTAACGGCCATTCTCCCTCGTAAGGCAATGGCAAACCAGTGAGTTATTCTGCCTGGAGCTGGCAATCGGATTCGGATTTTCGGATATCCGGATTTTTTTATGCGAAGATCCGGATTTTGTTAAAGCTAAAAATCCGGTATTCGGATTTATACGGATTTATCCGGATTTAGGATTTTAGGTTTAGATCCGGATTTCGGATTTCTCATAGAGATTCGGATTTCTCACAGAGATCCGGATTTCGGATTTCTCACGGAGATCCGGATTTCGGATTTCTTACAGAGATCCGGATTTCGATAATGAATACATCCAGATAATGTATTTATAACAGATTTATCGATGATTTTGAATAATTAAGTTTAAAATGGGGAACTTAGACATAGACAGCGATTTTACTGGAATACGCATATAGCTACAATTTTTCTCCTATGTTTTATCTGAATTAACTGCATATTCATACAAATTCTACATGCCAGATTAATGCAGACTGTATTTATGTAGATTTACTTAAATATTTAATTTAATTTAATATTTAATAAACGCACGCAGATAAATTCAGAAAACGGATTTTTGCTTAAATCCGAATATCGAATATTTAAAAAAATCCGGATAGCGGATTATTTAGGGTAAATCCGGATATCGGATTCTTCGGATAAATCCGGATAGCGGATTTTCCGGATGAATCCGGATAGTGAATTTATCGGATAACGGATTTGCAAGACGGATTTTATCCGGATAGTAAAAATCCGGCGGATTCCGGATTATTCGGATACCGGATAATTTAAAATCCGAAATCCGGATTTTAAAATGTAACGGATTTGGCAGCACTAATTCTGCCTAGTAAATCTTCTCTAGAGTAGAAGTGTTTATACTTCTCGTGGTTCGGAGCCCACGTTAAGCTGTAGATCCTCTATGTCTGTGGTACCTTAAACGCTCGCAACACAGGGATAGGACAGAAGATCGCTACGTCTCGTAAGAGATAAAGCACTCGAAGAAAAAATAGAAAATGTTGCAGGACATCTATTTCAGGTTAAACTGTTCTCATTTTTTTTCCTGATACTGCTTACATTATTTTATACCTGAATAATATTTTTCACGACTGAGAACCCTACCTTTTCGATTTTCTAAGTAATAAACCACCAAATTCGGACTACACGTACTACAAATTCGAAATAGGATTAAAAAAGCTAACATTTTAGCTTAAAGGTTGCTATAAATCGCTTGATATGTGCAAAAATGCCTAACCAAGATGCTACTCTTCTACCTTTTCGTGCGTATATAGTATTTCTTTGCACTGTACTAATAACAGCAATACTAGAAATCAGCTTCCGCTACAAAAGCAAACTGGAAGTGGCGCATATTATTGCGGTGCCTGTGTATGTACTTTATTTTGTAAATAACGTTTGTTTGCACGTACTCCGCAAATATACTTCATCTTTAGAAAACGTGATATTCTCAGGAAAATAACTTTTCCTCTATATTTTCTAGTGGAGTTGGCAACTTTGATCATATACCTACTATTCAGTAAGATACCTTCCGTAAATTTAAATTGTATATTTACTTATAACTAGCTATAAATCCGTTGGCTACCCTTCATATTATCATTAATAAATAAGTAATAAATAATATGTGTATCTAACAAAAGCATTCTCAGTTATTTCCTCATTCCGTTTTCTTACTGTTTTCAAATATAACGTTCTGTAAATTCTTTAGTCCCTTTTTACTACAATAGATCAAACACCCTGTATACTGCTGGTTGTGTATTCCACAGACTATGCTTTCTTGCAGTAGACTTTCGACTTTTATTTTTATTAATATTGGAAGTGTGCATATTTTAAGGCAAAAGTCCCACGCGGTTAGTTGTGATCCTTTTCCTAAATAAATTTCTTAACACATTTAAGTGAATATTGTTAGGTCTTGTCGAAATTAGAATCTTAATAATAAGTAATATCATTCACGGAAATGTGATATTTTGAGCGGTGGAAAGTGAATTTTCGGTGATTACCAACTAAATTGTTTTGTTAATGGAGGACTACAATTAATTGATTTACGAATTTGTAGTTTTCAGGAGGCGGGAAGTGCATCTTGAGGGGTGAATTGTTCATGCTGCTGATTTTACGAGCAATGTATGCAAAAGAATACAGAAAATAGCAATATTACAAATTAGCGCCTTGTAGAAAGTTTATTATTCAGGAATAAAATACCTATGATGAAACAGGGAGCGAAAGATAACATTTTACAAGGTGCTGTAAATGCTGTAAAAGTCATTACAGTTCTACAAGGAATGTATTTATATTGGCCCGGCTTGAATCGTATTGTTTATCAGTGCTTAAATAATTTGGTGTTAATATACTGCAGATATAATTGCTGAATATTGCATTATTGTGAATTATTTCACTGGCCCACATAATTTTCATTAATCTATTAAATCTGTTAAGATGTAAGTTATCTATTTTAATCCTATCCGCAACTACTAACCAGCCACCTAAGTGTTTTAGGGTGGGTTTAAGATATATGCCATATGGAATGGAGAAACTTAAGTTGGATCACAAGTCGAGGGTTTGGAACAACGAAAAAGTTGAGATAGTTGGAAGGGATGCGAATTTATTGTATAAATATATATATATTTCTTGAATGACTTCTGTTTTTAGTTGTCCTCAATAATTCTGTATGGACGAGCAATGGCGTTTCTTATTACCCGAATCGTTTAAATGTTAAAGATAAAAGACACTAGGTAGGTGAGCCGATATGTTTATAGTTTTATATACGATACTTATTCGAAAATTAAGGTGAGTTGAATTAATATATTCGCTGAACGGGGGTGTAGTCAATTTGGTGCAATATGGGGCTGCTTTAGTGGTTGATGAACTAGCCACACTTCGCTTTACCGTGTTTCTGTCATTGTATTCAGTTGTATAATAAAGCGCTAAAATGACGACTATGATTGACAATTCCGCCGAGTGTTAAGTGCACACTGATGTTAATTTTTTCTTTATCAAAATTGAAAATGCTGTCAAAATTTGTCATCAAATATGCGAAGTTTATGGTCTAGGCATCGTAAGTGAAGACCAGTTAGATATTTATGTAGAAATTTTTGAGATAGCCAAACAAACGTGCACGATGAGGAACGAAGTAGGAGACCTCCTGTTTAAATATTATGCAAATGGCCGCAACTTTTACTTACGTTATTGTATGAAATTGTTAGGGAGAGGCTATACTATCACAAACTTTGTGCGAGGTGGATGTCAAAGGAGTTGATGAATGTTTACAAACAGCAACGAATGGTCTCCACTTACGAAATTAATGGCGATGAGTACCTAAATCACATTGTGATTGACGACGGGACAGGGATTTCGAACACAAATTTTGAAACGAAGCAAGAGTCGATGCCGTGGAAACATACAACTTCAATTCAGAACAAAAGACGATGATTGTTGATATCTTTGGACTTCTAGAATCGTGATTTTGCACCATAATTCCCAACCGTATGCGCCGGCTTGCACTGAACAATGAAAACCGCAGCAAATCGTGTAAAATTAGAGCGGCCTATACTCAAAAATAGGAAAAAGAAGGGTTCGAAAACAATACAGACCCTACTTAGTGCCGAGTGACCATCAACTATTCCTCCTCCATAAGAATTTGTTAAGAAGATGCCACCGTTTTGGTTTTCGGCACAGATGGCAACCTTCATTAAAGAGCGTATACCTAAATTTGTACCAAAGTATAATAAGTGTTTAAATTCGAATTGTGACTACGTACAAATATAATCTACTCAAAAATGAATGGGGATACGGGAGTGTAAGACACTTAGAGGCAACACCAGTTGCATTTATAATAAAAAACTACCAAAACAACAAAATGTAATGTCTTTTTAGTAATGAACATGAAAGTTACAACAAAGGTGCATTTAAAGCAGAAATGTAACAATATTATAATGAAAATCGTTATTGTCTTCTTTCACTTAACTTAAATTTATTGAATTCTAGTAGCGCGTGGTACCTCCTCTGGCAGTTATAACTGGTTTGCACCTTACTGGCATGCTCTCAATGCAATTATCAATATGTTCTTGTGGAATTTGATGCCACAGTACCGGCAATACGTCCCTCAGCTGTTGCACAGTAGTAGGCCTTGGATTACGATGATCCAGCTGTCTCTGCAATAGGTCCCATGCGTGCTCGATGGGATTGAGGTCAGGATATAGCAGAGGAAGAGCAAGATGGCTTATTTCCTCATCTCCATGCATCTCTAAAACAACCCGAGCACGATGCGGCCTTGTGTTGTCGTCAAGAAAAACAAAATAATCCTGTCCAACAGTGATGCGACGGTTCGGAACATGGTCCATAATGATCTCTTGGGCATAACGTTGGCCGGCTAGTGTACCATTAAAGATATGGAGGTCAGTACGCCGCCCTAAAGCAATTCCAGCCCATACCTTAAAACCACCAGCACCAAAGACAACGACTGGTTGGGTATACTGAGGTAAGGTAAGATGTCTGGCACTCCGATATACTCTTTGATGCCAGCTATCATTGCTGAGACAATATCTGGACTCGTCCGACAACAGTAAGTATATCATTCCACGATGGTGCTTCTTGTAGCCTAGGTCTTGACCATTCCGCCCGTTATCTTCGTTGAGCCACAGTTCTTGCAGGACATCTCGGGGGGCGGTATGAGGTAGGTAACTCCTACTTCAAACAATAGATTTCTCACAGTTTGATCGGAGACTCAATTTCTTGGGCATTCTGGAGCTTGCTGTAGATGTCGAACAGTTGAAAAAGGGTACAATCTTCGACTAATTATCAGAAGTCGATCCTCACGAGGTGTTGGAATGCGAAAAGATCCACTTCCAGGCCTTCTCTAAGGCGCGAAAGGGCACGTGAAATTACGCTCTACGAGGTTGGTAACATATTAGCAATGTCGACCTGGCGATCTCCTCTTTGGTGCATAGCAACGGCTAAATATCGTTGTTCTATTGTTAAATGGTTTCTCTGCATTGTTGTTTATTATTAAGAACACAAATGTAATACACGAATAACAATTTGAGTAGTGTAGTTTATGGGTTAAGATATAAGTTAAAATTTCATATATTTATCTGCGGCGTAGCAGCCCTTAATTTCCGAATAGACCTCGTATATTGATAGATTGATAGAATAGATCGATTGACATGGTGTAAAATTTATATAAAAATTGTTTTCACATTATTTGCAGTCTAATGTACAACAGAGGAATGAACCAGACGATCATAATTGAGATGTATCCAAATTTTTTATTTTACAAAATAATATTATAAAATTGTTGGTCTTATATTACATTATAATATATTCTTATATTTTTGTTGTTTAACTATTTGTTCGGATTATACTTAGTATTTGAAGATTTGGTTTACCTAATTTGTATGCGTTTTCATAATTAACAAACTTCATGATACTTAGAATATTATGAAAAAATTAATTATATTCAATCAGATTTGGAATTATAAATTAATGCAAAATTCTTCCCGGCGGATGTTTTAAAAAACTGTTTTGATGCAGATGCGCTTGCATCTACTCAGTAGCTTGAATTAATGTATGCTTTGAACACTTAATTAAAATTTAAAATCAGCAAAGGATAGCATCTATTTATAGGAACTAATATTAAGTGCAACGAGCTGTAAAACACTAAGGAGAGGCGAAATAAGAATAAAGTGTTATTTTTAATTACCTCCAAATGAATTTGTTTCTTTATGCTCTGACAGTTTACATTAGCGGAGCTTAACGAAGTAAATGTTCCGGACGGCGGAAATAAAGAATTAACACTTTTAAAGGACAATGCTTGTCTGCTTCAGTGAGTTACAAATTATGTCGCAAACGTATCTCGAAACAGTTTTAATTAGAAGAAATGATTATCCTTACGTTCAACATTGCTGGATTCCACGGTGGGGTTTATTTTTTAAGTTATTAAAATAAGTTTAAGCGAAATTTCACAGCAAATAGATTTTTTGTGGTAACTTTACAGTTTTTGTGTATCGAAATTTAAATATCAGCCAGGATTTTGGCTTCATTCGAAAAAGTAAAATGTAGGATATATTTGGAGTTATTTACACAAAGTACGCGAGTTCAACGTGAAGGTTTTGTTTTAATAAACACTAATGCAGAAAGTAATATGTAAGAGTAAACAACATTTGAAATTTACAGAAGCTTAGCTGGGGTAGAATTTCACATCTTACTTTGTAAATTGAGTTGAAGTTTGCCACTTTACACAGCAACAACATGAAAGAAGTAAAGGCTCGAGGAAGGTATGTTATCTCAAGTAGGTGGAAAGAAATTTAAAAGATCTACGAAAGGAAATAGCATCTATAAACTAGAACTATCTCGAGTTAAGTTAAAAGCAAACTATAAGTTTCAGCGTTCACTACAAGCACTTCAGTAACAACTTGTATAACATTGGCTGTAGCCTGTTCTATTACATTTGAGAAAACCCTTCGTCGAAGGTGAAAACATTCCTCAATTTACGGGAGATCACTTGCAGTTTTATAAGTCAAGTTATTATGAGGTGAAATTCATACTTATAGTTTAATAATAATAATAGTCGTTATTAGTAAAATATTATCGCTATTATCGAAAAAAGGTAAACTTCTGTATATTAAAATACATAAACAATTACTTATACGAGAGCAGCCTATTAAGTTTTTACAAAAACTAGGAAAAAAGAATTTAATTTGGAACAAACTGTTGTATAGCTTTTCAAAATATTCGCCTTTAAGATTTATACACTTTTGGATGCGTTCAAACCAATTCTTGAAACATTTTTTTCCACTCTGAAGTTGGTATCCCGAAAACAAGATTTTTTAAGGCTGCAACAGCTTCTTGAGCTAATAAAAATCGCAGTCCACGCATTTTTTGGTTAACATTCTGGAACACAAAGAAGTCGTTAGGCAATAAATCATGTGAATATGGGCAAAGAGACATTAATTCGATGTTTTCTCCTTCAAATACTCAATTGTTTGACGTGCTGTGTGAGAGCTGGCATTGCTATGGTGAAGAATGATGCGACCTATTCGGTTGTTGTATACCATTCAGCGTTAATTACTCTTCGATCCTCTAAAGGAAGGGTTGCGATATGTCCAGTACAACCGAAGAAACAAGCGATCATTTTCTTGGAAGTGCTTTGTGAACGAACAACTTTTGTGGGATTCGGTTCATCTTGGAACACCCAAACAGTGGATTGTTGCTTGGTGTCCGTTTCATACAAATATATCCAAGTATCGTCACCTGTTACGATGTTGTGTACGGATTTTACAGTTCTTCGGTCGAATTTTTTGAGCATTTTCTTACACTAATTAACGCGAGCCTTTTTTGAGCTTCGGTTAAATTATGCGGAATCCAGCGGGAACAGATCTATTTCACAGCTAAATGTTTATGCAAAATCGAATGTACTGCAGTCTTCGATATGCCTAAGGATGCCACTATCTCGCTCTCAGTCACATGCCGATCTTCTTGAATCATGTTGTTCACAGCATCAATGTTTTTTGGAATAACAACCGATTTTGGTCAACCTTCACGAAATTCTTCACTGACGGACTCACTACCACGATGAAATTCTGCAAACCAATTGTAAACAGTCTTTTCTGATGGTGCTTCATTACCAAAAGTTGAACGAAGCGATTCTATGCATTGTTGTTGAGTTAGGCCTTTACTACAATCCTAAAAAATCATCCAACGAAAACCTTCACGAGAAATTTCCATTTTTCACAAAAATGCTTTTTTTAAACGCTCACTGAACAGACTATTCGGTCAATTTTTAAGCTGCCACTGTTTTCGCAATAACAAATCTCAAATTTTACGAAAATAGTAATGACACATTTCAATAGCGTCACCTAGTGGTTGTTTGTAGAAGCTTAAAAGGCTGCCCTCGTATTGAATATTCAATTAAAAACGTAGAACGGTTTGCAGAGTTTGTTTGAAGTATTTGTATTTGATTGTGGTTGATCTAAATTTTTTGAATGCTACATAAAGAAATAACCAGAAGTTGATTACATAATTATTGTATAATGGCTTCCCTAGGCATATATAATTGTCTATATAAATCTCTATGCTTATAGAAAAGTATATTTAAGGACGATTTAGTAGAGTGATTTAAAGCCAAAACATCAGAAGTTGCTGAAAGCTCTTCTGAACAGCGCGCGTTTGTAAGTTCTGTGACTATTGCATACCAATTTCTATGGTGATTCTGTTCGAAATATGAATATTTTAGTCCTCCTTTATCACAGTAGTCGAAAATCGTCGATTTTCGTTACAAAAATTATATTTACTTTTGCCATTAATATTGTAATTCCTACAAGTTAAAAAAATATAATACGAATGAAAAGAAGTTTTCCCATGGTGTTAAATTATAGGTCAAATTTATTGTTTTAGATTTTGAGTTAAGAATCTACACTGTAGTGTTATTATTAACTAATAATAGTGCCGTTTAGTCAAGAAGAAAGAAAGTCTCTCAGTATCAAATCCTGAACATTGTACTTTCCCAGGGTATTTCTGGTGTCTTAGTTGTAGTTAGGGCATAATGGTTTTCAAGGGTAGGGCTTGGTACACCCGTACATAGCACGAAATGGGCTGAGCTGGGATAAGCTGGATGGGATGGGAATCATGCAGTTGCCGAAAGAAATAATAATAATGTCTATACCATCAGGATTTTTACTTTTAATATTAAATGAAAATACCATTTTTAGTGTTTTTGTAGCCCAATTGATAGAAAAACTTGTGACGTCGAGATGATCCTGATGTGTTCGGGGAAGTTTAGTTAGTTGCCTCTCAGCTAAAGAAGAACTCGTTTCGAGTAAGTGTAAGAATTAACTGGAGCATTCTTTCTTGAGAGTTGTGACGAAATATATTATGTAGCATTTGATACAAAGTATATACGTTACTATGGAAATTATATTATTTACTTGTATGGTGTGTAGGTGTAAAGCATCTTAAAATTGATTTCTGTGCTTGCGCTTATTCACCGTGTTGATAGTGTTTACTTCTACAACACGAGAGTACGCCGATATCCATTACATGTACGGTTTATGTGATGGAAACTCAGTAGCAGTTGCTCGAGATTATAGGTTGAGATTTCCAAATCAGCGACTACTAGACCGTCGAGTTTTCCAACGAGTGCCCAATCACCTACGTGAACACGGAAATTTACCGATACCGCCCACGGATCGTCTAATACAGCAAGTAATAGACAATGATGACAACATACTGCGAGAAATTGATAATAATCACAGCACCTCTGTTCGTCGTGTATCTGCACAAGTTAATGTACCACGAATGCGAGTTTGGAGAACATTAGAACGTCATGGTTTATATCCATTTCATAGCCAGCCTGTTCAAGCCCTTTTGCCTACTGATTTTGTTAGTCGTATGGAATTTTGCCGCTAGATTATTCAAAATCGAAACCTACGTAATAGAATTTTAAACACGGATGAGGCAATATTTACGAGGAATGGATTAATGAATAGAAAGAACAGCCACTCTTGGGATTTGAAGAATGAACACGAAATTACAGTGTCCCGAGGGCAACGGTGGCCATTATAATCAATTTTTATTGTGAATTTAAACTAAAATAAAAATAAATATTAGCTTTTCTGAAATTGTAATTATTTTGTAAATAATAATTTAAAACTCTGTATTTTGAAAACGTAAACCGTTTATTAGAATTTTTAACTGGATTTGGTCTAAAGATTACGTACACGAAGTAGCAACCTTACGTCGTGGAACACCGTATATATTATGATATAGCATACATTATACCTACTACAGTTACCTAGGAAACCCTGTATATTACATGGTATCCAGTTGCAATGTGTCCCAATAATCACAGTTTATATACTATGTGAACTACACAATTAGTTACTTACAAATTCCGATATAGGAACACATTGTAAGCTAGAAATAAACAGCTTTCAATTACGAAATTAATGGAGTTTGATAACAGATCGCGAGGTGAAAATAGCGATGTGACGGAATTAAGGAGTTTAGACAGTCGTAGGTCACTACTTGCCCGAGAAGCAAACGAGATTCTGATATAAAAATAATATAATAGTATGTTAAATTCCGTAATAACGTTTCGCCGATTTGAAAATTTTTGTTTTGGATTTATTATTGCTTCTATGACTGAGATTATATAATAACCTGTAATAAAAACATATGTAATAACTTTCTTATTATGAGGTACAACGTTCTTACATTGTGTATAAAATGTCATACCGAGGAATTTTTCATTATATTAGAAAATGTAAGGTTTTTGTATAATCTGCTCCTAAAAATATTTTCTTAATAGAAAAGTGGGAATCCTGATGCTGCCTGTTTTAAAACTCACGTCCGTTGTTAGTATACTTGGTAATAAACTAGATTTTACATTGTCTTATTATTTAACGAAAAAGTATTATTCGGGTTAAACGGTATAATATCTATCCGTAGAAGCCACGAATGTCAAATTGTCATTAAATTTCAGCATACACTTCTAGAGATGCATCAGAGAAACCTTTTCTATTAAGAGTAAATTTTGGTTGTAGATATGCAGATAAAGGCATACATTTTTTTTGCCACACTGTGGCACTGCTAATGAACTGTGGTTCCACAATTAGGATAGGTACCTGAAGGCAAAACAATGGCAAATATTTTTTAGGATCCTAAATGAATTCATTTAACCCATTACTTGCAGTCAGGAGCAAAAATCAGTGGTTAATAATAGGATAACTTGATATCGCTGATAAATTATGGAGAAAGTCGCTGCTAGCGTATGTTACTGCTTCCTGACAACACCTTCTCGCGCAAGTTTAAAGTTGCAACAGTAGCCATTTGCGAATGTGGCTGTTTGAAGTAATTGCTTACATTGTAGCTTTTATTAAGCCCTTAGCAAGTTTTCCAGCAAGTGACAAGTAAAGTAACAGTAATAATTTTTTAAACTTTAGTTGGTGCAATTTCCATATGAGAAATGTAAATATATTAGGGGAGTCGTGTATACAAAAAAATATAATAAGCTACTCCTTTCTATGAAACCTAATTAGTCAATAGCTAGAATATGTGGAACTCCCTTTCCGGCAAGCTTTGCAGTTTGTTCCTAGACAGAAATTTGAATTTAAACTCTTTCTTTGCGAACCCTTACGACTGTATTTGGGTTTTTCCCTTCTCAACGATTACCTGGACACCCAATCAATATTTCCTAGTGTAAATCTTACAAGGGAATGTTAAAAAACGCTCTTGCAGATACAGGGTGGTACTGACAAAGTTAGTCAAACCTTGGAAGCGAGCTCTCCACATCAAAATAAGAAAAAGAGTGTATAAACCTTAATCACTAAATGCTTTGTTACGGAGTTACAGAATTCTAAATTGAGACTTGTTCGATTACTCTCCTGCATATAATTATGGCAATACTTGGACTGATGTTTTGAAATTTTTGCATACATACCTTACTCATGAAGGTTGAAAATTAGAGCCTAGTTTCGTTTCAATAAGTGCACCAGGGGCGTCTCAAGTGATAGGATTAGGTACTGTTGTCTACAATATCTTTTACATTATTTTGTTGGCTTATTTGTGACAAAATTTTTCATAACAATTGAATTATCTCGAATACGGTTAGGTTTATCGATTTTTAACGAGAGTACCTCTTCTGGGTATTTTTGCATATCGAAAAGGTTGTTTTGCCAAAAATAAGACTAACAAAACAATGTAAAAGATATTGTAGATAACAGTACCTAATCCTATCACTTGACAAGATGCCCCTGTGCTATTTCAGGGCCGCTCTGTATACATAGGGAAAGTGGTATAAGTGGTAAAACTTGTTTGGCGATAAAGCTAAAATTAATGTTGCCCTTACCTTATAAATCTGTATTTTATTAAAATGTGGTATACAGCTTCTGAGAATAGTTTCCAAATAAATTGAAGAAAGCTTTATTTAAATATAGAATTTTCAGAAGAGGAAACAAAATTAACACTTTTACGTATACGTGCAAAAAAGTGCTTATATTGGTATGTTATTTCGACAAATGCCCGTTCTTCTGAATTTAATTTTATTAAATTTGGCTTTGCTCTTTAAGGCTTCGTGTCACTTAAAGCAACTTCGATATTTTTTCATACGTAGACATTTGTATAACTGTCTTAGTCTACATTCGTTTATATTTTTATATAAGAAGTGACTTATGTAGAACACGAAAAATAAAATAGAATTGTTCGAATCATTTCTTTTACTTGTAATAGCCGTGCTACACAATCGTGGGCGTTGCATTGACTCTTCTGGCCTTTCTATGTTATATATCCATATTTATCCTTCTCAACGATAGAGTGCTCACCATGACATTTAAGGTGTGTGGGATTCAATAGAAGCAATTGGTAATCGCTTAGTTAACATGTGATCTGCTATAAAAACCCATATTGTAACTACACAAATTTTCATACTAACTTGTTAAGAGATACAAGTCTAATACTAAACTGTGTAAACAGATGTATGTGCATTTATATCCTTCTACACGTTAGGGAGTATGTTAACCCTTTTCTTGTGCTGAAACATTCGCGGTGCTATTTATACTTGATTTCACGTTGTATTGTCACAGTTTCTGCACACTTATGTTCATTTGCACCAAAAAGGCTAATATCTAATGAATTTGTTGAAACAAATATCTCTTTTTATTTGAATTCGCGCATACGTAGTGATTGAGACTCGGCAACCACTTCTGGCAACCGAACATCCAATCTTAACCGAAAACCATACAATCAAAAATATTGTAGATAGATAAATATAAAGCGGTCAAGAATACAAAAATTGACCATGTTTTCTCTTTTGGTATAAATAAAATTCAAGATTCTAAAATATAATGTAATTTAAGACGTCCTACAAGGCTGTCCTTTGGGGTGTATCGCACCTCCCATTGTATAAAACATTATCTAGCACCTTTATTGCACACTGTTACACAACGTGTCTAGGCTCAAAAAATATTTTTTATACTGTCCTATTACCCATGCTATTCAAAATTTCTTGCAAACCTGTCCTTTGGGGTATTTTGCACTTCCCTTTACCTTACATTTAGATAGCTCTAGGGTTCCTAGTGTTCTGTATATTAAATAGGCTTTCTTTTTCTCCTAATATATTGTACTTTCATTTCTTAGCAGAGCATAGAATTTTATGGAACAATATGAAATAAAGGCGCTATCTAACTTTTTAGATAATGGGCTATCCCGGCTTGGCAGAAATTTTAAATAGTATGGGTAATTGGACATTTTAAAACATACTTTTTGGAGCCTAGAAGTGTTGTGGAACCGAGTCAAATAAGGAAGCTATCTAATATTTATACGTTAGTGTTTACCCCTAAATGTTATGAACCTGTAGCTACACACCATAGGAAATTACATAAATTCGCACTTTGTTACGGGCCAATCGAGCTTTTCCGACGACCCGTAACCGGATAGGTGGAAAAAGGCCTACAGCTTAGCTCAGAGGAGTAGGGGGAGTTCTTGAAAATCTCTTACGGGAGGAAACCTTCCTAGTTGTGTACAGGGTAAGTCAAAATTAGTGGGCGCCACCTTCCAAATCCAGCTGATTGTAGGTCCTCGTGGAAGGCCGAGGGGCCAACAGCTTACGGGAATCGAACTCATCTTTATTGTGCCTCCTCCTATATATACGAAGCTAGCAAAATTCATGCACAAACAAATACAGAGTACACAATAATAAAAGAGGCAGTAAATTTTAAAACACCTATAATGAAATTATTGAAACGGCGATACAGGAAATGACTACAAAAAAAGGACAATCAACTGTGTTTTTATAGTTTTTCAATAGATATTCGACCGTTCGGAAAACGAAGCTCGCCGCCTTTGGGCGCACAATATTTACCTTGTTCAAAAAGCTACGTGGCCAAAGGCGTCGGGGTTACAGGCATCATACAATACAGACGAAATTACTTTTTACAATTATTGGTGCATACAAAAACAATCGGCAACTGAAGGTCGCTTTTTGTTCCAACAAAAAAAATGGTTCAATTATGTTAAATTTTGCAAGTAGCGCGTAAGTTTCTTTTCACAACACAAAAAAAAAAACTAGTTTGCTTTTATCTTAACTTCCGATGAATGGATTAGAACGAGATAGGCACAATGTAAGGGCGATTTCCCCATGCAGGAAAAAAGAAGGAAGGCAACGTTCTTCGGGGCAGCGTTAGAACGAGATGTGGCTGTTACGCCTCTGGAGAATACGTTGTTTTCAACAGGCTGTTAGCGTTGAACGAAAGACAGGACTCTTTGGACGATGGTAATAGCAGAGGGACAAAAGCTGGGCTTCGAAAATTAATCCGCCAAAGGCGATCGGCTAATTCACACAGAATTGCCTTTACCGGGACGAATCCAGTGTTCTCTTTTAATCCGACAGTAATCGAAGGTCTGTTTGTACCCCTTGGTAAAACAGCGAAACGAAATTCACACAAAACGAACACCCCTCAAAAAGAACCTCAAAAGCCGTCCCTGCAGCACAACTTAATTACGGCCTCCGATTGCTGGAATTTTCGGAGACCCGGAGTCATTCAGGATGTAAGGCTAACTGCCGAACTTTCGCAACGGGAATCTGTACTTCCCCCAAAAGATATTCCACCATATTTCGAACTTCATGAAATGTTCTAGAACGATCTGGAATAATTCGGCACGTTGATCATTAGAAGCGTCTAAGGTCAAGTGCGAGAAGAAACAATATTCGGCAATTCCGACACAAAAGGAACTGTCAACATAACTCCATTTTAGAAATCACCATTTTAAGCTGTTGGACCATCCTGTATAGATGCAAAAGTCTAAACATATTTTTTCACTATTTTATATAACAAGTTACAACCTCATGTCAAACGCGTTTTAAATTACACTTATTCTTTGCTGAGGTACTGTAGATTTAATTGACTTAATTATCCTAAGAGTTATGTGAGTTCTTTAAAATTATGCCGTTAGTAACGTCGGTTCCTTCAAGAACGTGATTCTTCTTCCCTCTTAGCAAACTTAATTGCGATAATAACCGAAATGAGAATTCAAACTGTAGTGCAGCCTTGTGAGCTAGCTAATTAATAAATTTTCCTTTTCTCTTTGTGAACACTTCTCTGCCGACGCCGTTGTGTACTGAGGTATTAGCACAAAACATTATATTTTACTGAAACGCAGCACCAAAAAGAGAAGCAGTATTTAGCGTAATTGGACATGTATAACAAACCTAAATATTTTCGGTGAATTACTTTTTTTTTACTTAAGTTCTGCAGTACTAATTTAGTTTAATAAAAATTAAGATAGAAGTCCAGAAGCATGTGAATTTAAATAAATATAAATACAGGGTGTCCCATTACGTGAGGAGAGGTGAAATAAAGTCGAAACTAAAGAGTGGTCATTTTCTCTAAATCGACTATTAAAGAAGTTATGGCCTGTTTTAGATAAATACTGAAGTAGCCGAAGCAATAAATGCTTTTAACTCATTTTTGATACAAACTGTCTTACTATGAAAATGATATTATTTATTCGTATATCAAACAGTAAAGCAGCTTGAAGTTGATTTTTTACCTTGCGCTTATTAACAGTGTTGATAATGTTTACTTTTACAACGCGAGAGTACGCCGATATTCATTACATGTACGGTTTTTGTGATGGAAACTCAATAGCAGCTGCTCGAAAATATGGGTTGAGATTTCCAAATCGGCGACTACCAGACTGACGAGTTTTCCAACGTACTTTCCCGAAACTGTCGACTGAGCGTCCAATACAGCACCTGCTAGACAATGAGGACAACATGCTGTGAGAAACTGATAATCATCCCAGCACCTCTGTTCGTCGTGTATTTGCACAAGTTAATGTATCACGAATGCGAGGTTGGAAAACATAAAAAAGTCATGGTTTATATCCATTTCATGTCCAGCCTGTTCAGCTCTCTTACCTACAGATTTGGCTAGTCGTATGGAATTCTGCCGCTGGATCATTCAAAATCGTCATCTACGTAATACAATTTTATTCACAGATGCGGTAACATTTACAACGAATTGATTAATGAATAGGAAGAACAGCCACTCTTGGGATTTTGAGAATCCACAGGAAATCACAGTGTCAAATTATCAAACATAGGTTTTCAGTATCTGGTGTGGAATTATTGATAGCATGCTCATTGGTCTATCCGTTTTTGAGAACCATTTAAAGGCCGCCGACAGATATTTAAATTTTTTAGGAGGTCATTTGGGAGAATTGTTAGATGATGACCCTCTGGCGATCAGACGTGGTATGCGGTACCAGCAAGATGGTGCCCCTGCGCACTTTGCGTTACGTGTAAGCCAACTTTTGAATCAACTGTTTTGAAGGACAGTGTAATTCGTAGGGGCGAACAGCACGCCTGGCCCTCAAGATCTCCGAACTTAACTCCTTTAGATTATTATTTGTGGGGCCATATGAAAGATATAGTATACCAAACACCATCAGACTCAGAGACTGTTGGAGACCTCAGAAAACGCATTTTTGAGGCAGCAGATCTAATTATAATTCTATATCCATTCGGTCACTTATATTTTTTCAAACCATGTTCATCTATTATGCTGTCCATTTCATATTTACATTTTTTCTTTCGCCTTTAAAGTACTCCATCGACACGTTAATAGCATATTCCCCTAAAAAATAACATAAAAAAAGTAGTTCCTAATAATCGTGTCTTGACCATTTCTAGATTGATGCGGCTTTTTACTTCAGGGGTTAGTAAGATTTAGATAGGCAAAACAGAGGTTGCGGTTTTCCAAGCACTTTCTTTTACTCATGCCACACTGACGTATTGTATACAATCAGTACGAATTGTACATATCTGTAGTAGTAGTGTGTGGTGGTAGTTCAGTTGGTAGAGGGCTCGCTTTCTGATTCTGGCTTGGGTTCGAAACCTAAGCATAACTATGCAGATTTATAAAAATCGTGTCTGCAACCCACCACACACAATTTCCCAATTCGGCTTGCAACCGTGGGATCTTAATGCTAAAAACCTTCTCTGGAAATTCTGTCGTTCGGATTCGACGTTAAACTGTAGGTCCCCCGTGTTTCTGCTTTAGCGCTGAGGAGAAACACGTGGCAGAGAAGAGGCCGATACTCAGCAGTGGGATGGAAAGGCTGTTGATGATGATGATGATGATGATGATGAATAAATAATAATTTAAGAAATTTTGAGGAAAATGTACAGCCTTTTCCAAAATCGTGAAATGCCGATTTTTATGAATTCTCTTGTTCAATTTTTCCACACATTCGTTTTCCTCTCCCACTTCGTTCCTCATCGTGCTTGTTTCTTTCACCATCTCCAAAATGCCTACATCAGTGCCTCACCTATTCTTCACTCCATAAATCTTGGATACTCGACAATTTTATAAACGCTTTCGTTTTCTGCACGGGGAAAACTCATCAACTAGCTCATCAACCACTAAAGAACCCTCACAACGCACTACATCGTCTACGCCCTATTAGACGTAAATATTTTAACCTCCCTTAGCTTCCGAATAAGTCTCGTAATAGCTATTTACTAACAATAAAGTTATCTGTACTATATTTCTGATACGGCATACTGCATTAATCCAGGCACCTTCTTTTTTTTATTTTTAAGGGATTTTCATTAAATAGATTAACTTTCCAGATCGCAAAAGAAACTGTCAAAAATCACAGTCGGCTTATGTTAAATGGATATACCCTTACATCCAGGGTAGGCAGCAGTCATAGACATATCAAGAAAACTGAACTAGCTGTATTCCCTCTAAGTAGATATGGGCTACAAGGTGTTAACATAATTGATTTTATTCGCATGAAACTGTTATTTTGCCGTGTGGTATCAATATTTTGCTGAGCAACGTAAAGTTCAAAAATATTTATATTAACACTGTTATTTACTATATTTGAACCGGTTTATTTAGCAATTAGAAGTAGAAAGTAGCTAACTGGTATTTAAATGCTAGAATGGAAATTACGACATTGATGTTGTATTTACAATATTTCTTTCTCTCTTTGTCGGACTTGGATTTTAATTTGTTTGTCTGTTGTAATTATACGATTGGCAATAAATTCAGCTTTATTTCTATCTTTTTAGTGATTTCTTTCCGATTGGTATGTTATTTTCACAATCTTGGCTACCCTGTTATTTTTCATTAAATTTGCTCCAGTTGTTTATTTCTTTATTGGTTCTTGCAAATTACTGTGTTTTATATGTCACATATTTAATTTTTATAGTTCTTCTGTCTATCGCTTTGTTTAATTCCTAACATTAGTTTTAATATTTTATCTTTTTGTTGTTCTTGTTTTGTAGTTATTATATCCATTATTGTTCAGTTCAGAAAATCGTTTTATATGTCTTAGTTCTACTTTCCAGTAGCACATCTTGATTCGCCATACCTTGTGATTAAATGACCATTGATTTTGTTTTTGTTGTCAATATTTTCATATTATATATATATTTTTTTGTTTTATTAACTCGGTGTAGCAGTTCCTAATAAATCACTAAATGCACTGTTAATAAAGCATTGTGCAAGAAGCTAAGAATATGAATGATGTTATTTCCCATTAAGTATATACAGGGTGTGTATAAATTAACGAAAAAGCTAGTTTATATCAAAAAATAGGTTTTGCAACATTGTAAAACCAAGGTATTGCCAAATTTTGACCTTACAAAATCAATTTAATTTGATTTGCTTGATCTAATTTTGTGTTGTATCTGATTCTTATATAGTTTTTGTCAGCTCCTGTGTTTCTGTGTTTTTTGTTATCTTATTTCGTTCACTATGATGAACTTTATTCCCAATGAGTATGTTGATATATACATGGTATACGGTTTCTGTAATGGAATTGCTAACATGACAGAACAAGAGTACCGGGTACGTTTTCCAAACCGGAGGTATCCTAGAGGAAATGTATTTCTAAAGCTGGACCAACGTGTTCCTGAAACTAGTTCGTTTGACAAAAGAAATGCAAAGGTGCACAGTACAACTGGAAGAGCAAATATTAAACGCAAACACGAAGATTCCTCTGTGAGTACCCGGCAACTAGCTGCAACATTGAATATCGGTGGTAACAAAACCGTACATTTGGTTCTACAAGAAAACCTTCTTTATCCATATCATGTCTGCAAAATTCAGCATCTCTATGAAAATGATAACATATACCCACACGATTTTAAATAGAATTTAATGACAATGGTGACTTCTTAAGACATATTGTTTGGGGCGATGAGTTCATGTTTACCAGAGATGGCGTTTTTAATATGGATAATATTTAGTATTGGGCTGAGGACAACCCAAAAGAATTTTGTGATTATGGTCACTAAAGAAGGTGTTGCGTTAATGTATGGCTGGTTGTAATAAACAAGGTTGTTGGATCAATTTACCTACCAAATCGTCTTAATAACATGAATGTTTTGGAGTAAATTGTTGATGATATTCCGTTGAACATATTAGCTAATATGATATACATGCATGATGGAGCTCTTTCTCATTTTACCCGTTATGTAAGAGAGCGGTTGGAGGAACACTTCCCAAACAGATGGATGCAAACGATACTATGTGTACAAGTACACGGTTTTCAATTCCAACAATTATTATAAGTGGGGCCGAGACTCGAGCGGCAACGCATAGGCTGATGTGTACGGGCCAATGGAAACCGACTCAGGGAAACGTAGGACATGCCAGAGTTGCCTCCAAATTGAAGACGACCACTCCCGTTTCTGCAATGGGATGTGATGGCATGACCAGCTACTTCTTCTTTAGCATACCCTATAAGGTTCACAACCCTCTCCGGGAAGAAGGGTTCTCGGACGATCGGCCCTTTCTTAAGCCCGGTGGCCTAGTTTGGTATACAGACGGGTCACGGAATAGGGAAGGTACCGGCGCCGGTGTATATGGAGACAAACCAGGGTCAAACTCAAATTTGCCCTAGGCAAATATCCTACGGTCTTCCAGGCAGAAATCTTCGCGATTACTGCCTGTGCTAATGAAAACCTCAATATGAGTTATAGAAGTAAATACATCTATATTTGCTCGGACAGTCAAACGACCATTAAGGCCCTAATATCTCCCAAGACAGGATCTAGGCTTGTTGAAGAATGTCAAGCCACACCTTCACCTTGTCAAACTCTCAGCTGAGAATTACGTGAAAATCCTATGGGTTCCGGCTCATACTGGAATAAGTGGCAATGAGGAAGCTGATGCCCTAGCTGTGGCTGAGGCCTCTGAACCTCTAGTAGGTCGAGAGCCAGCTTTTGGAATAGCCTCTAGACATGTGAGGCACGAGATCTGAAATCACCCATTTCAGCACTCTTGGACCTCCAAACTCACACCCAGACAGGCTAAAGCCTTCATCAAGGGCCCTACGCCTAAATCAGTAGACTATATTCTGAATCTAAGCAGAAGACAAATCAGGATAACAACGGGCCTCCTTACATGCCACGGACACCTGAACAGTCATCTCCACACTGTAGGGATTGTGTTAAATAACCAGTGTAGGAAATGTCAAGAGCAAAGAGGAAACCACTGAACATGTGCTCTGTAAATGGAAGATATTAGCGGCCTCAAGGCGCAAACACCCTGGCTCCCCCTTTCTTGAACCAAGAGACATTCAAGACACGCCTTTGAACAGGATTCCATCCTACGCCGAAGCGACGGACCTGTTCAGGAAATGAAGTCTTTTGTAACCTCTAGGGAGCACAATGGGCCCTGGTGACCTAAGTGCAGGAGCTTGCTCCGACCCATAAAAATCATCAGCATCAAGAGAGCGGTTAGAGGAACACTTCCCAAACAGATGGTTGCAAATGATACTATGTTTACAAGTAGACGGTTTTCAATTCCAACATTTATTATAAGTAGGGTATTATTATTAGCAGTTAGTTACCAAGCATTGTAGCAACATCTGTTTGCGTGCAGTGTTGCCCAATGTATGTCTCTTTTAAATGTTCACTGAGAACACAGGTAGCATGGTACAACATTTCAGTATCACGATTTCTAATAAGAATGTTACGTAGAACATCGCCACGTATATTTTTTTCGTTAATTTATGTACCCTGTACATATTTTTCTTTGCTTGAAATACATCTTCCAACCTCTAAATGGTATAAATATGTGTATATCAAATTTCAGTTTGGAGTATGGAGAAGTCCAAGCGAATTATGGACCCATTTTTGTAAACGCTCCTATACATCATCTAATTTTAAAATGTCGTTGATATTATAAATAAAAAGTTGCGTATACAGCAGATTATAACTAAAATCACCCTTTGAAAGAAAATTAAATAAAAATTATGTTATTTAAAATAATCGTTGAAGATCAATAGTAAAAATTATGAAATTACCGTACTGCAATGTTTAATTTTTAATAGGTATATAGTTTTTAATTAACCTTAAAGTGTCTTAGTTAATTGGTAGATTCAATAAAAGTTTTCTAATACCGGAGATTTTTATGTTGCACTGTGTAATTGCGAAACGTAAGCTTTGTGACAGAGGAATTCTTTGGGAGAGTGGAATGTTCGTGATACCTTGTAATTAGAAATTAATTGTAAAAACTTGGAGTGTCTGTCACGTCGGCGAAACAGATAGAAAATTTCCTGTCGTGACGGAGCATCCCCGACATACCCTCACTGCAACTACGCTTCATGAAATGTAATTTCTACCACTACCTGCAATTCGCTTAGTGAAATAAAACCCAATGAAACTCAATAAAGTGTGTTTCCTAGGGGATACGAAACAGCGAACTTGGACGATGAACAAGATGATGTCTTAATATTTTTCGTGCAGGTTGGAAAAGTATGTCATTAAAAACTGCTGATAACCTGCACACTTAAATAAAATAATTCGAAGCACATGAAATCCCATACCCAAGCACGCAATGAGATCACACAAGATTAGGCACGGCCCGCGGTTTATTTTCGTTGTTACCTTTATTAGCAATAGAAGAAAATTAAGAGAAGGGGAAATAAAAGAGGAAATGAAGGCACAGTTCTTGAGTGCCTAATGCAATCCTACCTACAGTAAACTCAAGATCTGGTTGCTGCGAATAGCTGAGCCTGTTACGCTCTTTATTATTTTACTGTCCTCGGAACGTAGACCCGGCACTGCTTTTATTAAGTAAAGCCTAATTTAATATAATCAGCCCTTATTTGTTTACTATCCTTGTTATTTAGAATTGCCTATGTTTCCTTAAAATAGTTAATTACTGAAATCTTTGGCGTGAATTTAAATGCTTACAAAAAAGCTTTTAGTTTCGTGGATGGGCAAAATTTGAAAACGAACTATTAGAAAATACAGCATGCAATACTCTTACAACTTCATCTTTGATAAGAGATAATTTCCTTCCATTTTTATAAAATTAAAAGAGACTCGATTTTATGTATAAATAATGTTTTCGTTTCAAGGGATATTCTCGTAAACCTTCGTATGTAGGTACATTTGCAAATTAAAGATTTACATTGCTGTGTTACAACATGCTCTAATTGAGATATCATAACCTATTGCTAATTCTAATAAAGCTAAAGTAAGCTACCCTGTATAAAATGAATTGTTTAATCACAGATAAGTCAAATACGTGGTAAGTGTTAGCTTTCGATTCATGAATTTGGTCTTTCGTTTCTGTGTAACTTGACTTCCAGGTTTCAAAACAGGTTGATGTGTTTCTCTTCATCTTTGGGAAAGCATAGAGGATATTTTTCAACCTTATCTGTGCATTCTTGAGCTGTAAATTAACAAATATAAATAAAAATGTAATGATATTGGCAGATTTATACAAAAATGTAAATTTGTAAATTTCATACTTTTCTTTAGAACAAAATATGTGTGTAACATTGTTCTTATGTGTGTAAGGAAGCTTTGTGTTACTTTTGATTAACATTGAAGTTGTTCTTAATAATTTATTTATAATTTATTGTAAATTTAATTGTCAATTCTCTTATACTTTATTAGAAATATGCCGTGTAAGGTATCAATATTTTGGAAATTTTGTAAGGAATATTTTGATGGTCTTTTTTTGTGTAAATTTAATGATAAGATAGTTATTGTGTTTTATAGAATTTTGTAATAAATTTGGTCAATTTAAATCTCCTTTTTGATTGGTCGAATCCGTTGGGGTTCACAAAAAATTTGATGATATGAATATAAACAAAACAATCAGTTTTGCTACCAGGAAATCAAGTTATACAGCTTTAGCTAACCAAATTTCCAAGATCGGAAACATTTATTTAATTCGTTTTTGATTTATGCGTGATTAAACAATCCATTTCTTACAGGGTAGCTTAATCTAGCTTTATTAGATTTAGCAATAGGTTAAGATATCTCAATTAGAACATGTTGAAACACAGCAATATATAAATTTACTTTCTGTCAAAGATTCAAAGTCCTATTGCCAACAGTTTAAGGAAAAACACAAAGTGTAATTTATGAACTAGTTTAAATAAGGGAACCTGGTGGAACAATAATTATCAGTCTAATATGATTAATTATTCCAAAATATTCTTTTTAATTCATCCAAGAATTTAGAATTGGAATTTCTGCTAAAATTTTTAGTTTGCTGTTTTTGTATAAATTTTCCTAAACATTCAGCAAAGCAAGTTGTTTTTGCGCCTCGGTGGTTGTGTTGTTTACTATTTGATTGCCACATTTAAACCATTAGCTAAAATGTCAAATACGAGAGAATCTGCAATTGCGAACTACACGTAAATTAAACATAGGCAGCATAGATGGAGATCAGGTGTTCCCTTTGGTGTGCAGTAAAACTGTAAGTACACACACAGGTTAGTGTCAGTAACTCGTTTAACCCCTACAATTGTATTTAACTTCTCGTTTTGAGTCGGTAAAAGCTGTCTAACGGCATAACATAAAAATTTAACTTTTCGGTTAAGTAATTTAAAACGCCACTCACAGCGATGAAGTTTTCGTAGTTTTTCATTTTGATTTTCCCATACTTTCAGTATGTATCGTGTTTGGATTTGAGTGCATTACTATTGCAGTTCAATAGTTTCCTGTGACTTAGCTGATGTTTGATAAACGGAATCACCAACCTACTATCACAAAATATTTGAAAAAAAATTGCAGTGATGAGTTTTATTCATACCATGTCGTTTTTAAGTTAGGACCAATATAGTAGCAACAGGTCGTGCTTTGGAGGGCAAGCAAAGCGGTCGGTCCCGGTTGTCACACGAACATCTTGGACAATCATAAAATATGTCCTCTCTGGGATAGAGAGCTCACCGAACGTAGTCATTGTAGGAAATTAACAGCCCGTTGGCCTATAGACAGAAATGGAAAAATAGTATCCTCGTATAAATTAAATATTTCATATTATATGTTTGTTGAAGCTAGTAAAATATATACCAGTTTTTTCTCAAATGTGTCGTTTTTAAGTTAGGACCGATATAGTGGCAAAGCGGTGGGTCCCAGTTGTCACACGAACATCTTGGACAATCATAACATATGTCCTCTCTGGCATAGAGAGCTCACTGAACCTAGTCATTGCAGGAAATTAACAGCCCGTTGGCTTATAGACAGAAATGGAAAAATAGTATCCTCTTATAAATTAAATATTTCATATTATATGTTTCTGTTGAAGCTATATATATATATATATATATATACCATTTTTTCTCAAAAGTTCTGTTTTTAAAAATTAATCATGTACTACGCTTACAGACGAAGTTCTGTAAGAATAGTCCTTAACACGAATCATTCTCTTTTCATAACTGTATAGCTGTGTGGAATTGTAGGTTATGTACTTTATTCGTTCAGGGTTTTCTGAAGCAAGCAAGGAGTCAGCGATTGTTATACGTATGTCATTATAAACCCACTTCGCTTCCTACGTGACGCTATTTGCAGGTGCATGTTTGTTTCGCGTAGTCATGAGAGATCTCAATAAGTTGCGTTGCTAGAATACCAACACACCTTACAAATCAAAATTTTTGTTTGTATCGGAAACTATACGAAAGCAAAATAGAAGGTGTCCAAAAAAAGTTCAGACCCATGTATAGTACCTACTCATACACTAAAATAAAAGAGTCTGAATCAATGCGTGTCCGCAAATCAACTGTTTCAGAGATATGGGCAATTTCCTGTTTTAATCAATAAATTACATTGTTGTGAAAAACGAACAGTAAAAAATATGACATTTACCCACATAAAAACATCTAGTGGGTTAAAATCAGGTGACCTGGGTGGTCCCTGCGAATAAACCCCCTCGTCCTATACATTTCTCGTCATAAGATATAGATAACCTCTTGTGCGCAAAACTGCATATGAACCTTACCATTTAGATTTTTTAAAAATGCTGGGGCTATCAGACTGTCTTTCAAAATACCCACCTGAACATTTAACGAAAATCAATCCTGGTGTCTACTCGACAACAGCGTAAGGATTTTTGTTTGCTCAAACATGATTAATACGCGGAATAAAACTTATTCGTAAAAGTAGCTCCGTCGGTAAATAAAATATTGGCAGCCAATCTTGTATTTTTTGTAACTTTTCTCAGTATGAATCTAAAAGACACCATTGTTTAAGCATAATCAAAAGTAGGGGCTTGTACCCGTTGGATATGATACGCATATAACTGTGTACAATACACAAATAATAATAGCTTAAATTTTGTTTTTCGTGGCAAATCAAAAGCTTCCTATTGCATTTATTGATTAAATACAGAATTCCTTCTATCTCTAACACAATTGGTTTGGGGACATAATGTTGGTTAGGTTTCATGAGTTATACGTGGGTAAATGATCCGACCTTTTCTTAAACAATTTATATATAGTAATATGCAACTAGAATAATGTAAAATAAGTTGAGACAGTCAGAAGGGATGCGGAATAGATATGTAGCCTAGCTGAACTCGTGGACTATGCTCTTGTGTCTTTTAAGGCTATTAATAACCTGTGTAGAGATATGTACTTAACACAATTATATTTCATCCTGAAAGTCAGTTACTTTGTACTTTTGCATACTGCGATTGATTTCTGTAGATCACTATATTGTTTTATTTTCCAGACTTTTTTCTCTGATTTGTATAAAAAAACTTTTTACTGGATAGTTATAATTTTTGCTTTTGGGCAGTGGAGAGTATAATTTTAAAAGACCATTGAATGTTGTTTTACATCATTTTGCAGATTGGGGATTAAAAATACCTTTTATACAAATTTTCAACGTTTAGATACACGAGCGTTTTAAGGGATGAAATGCACATGACTCCATTTTAGAAGTGATTTTATGAATATCGTGTAGGAAATGGAATTGGGAGGAATCAATTTTAACGAAGACTCGAAGAATAGCAAATTTTGGAAAGGTTATAATTGACTGCTAAAATCCATGGTTTCACAATGTATGAAAGTATTCTAATTCTAGCAGCACTAGATGACACTATGTTTGCTGACATTTGTAACTGTTTAGGAATTCTAGGTATTGTTTGTGTTCCTTGAATTTCCTCAATGGTTAAGACGATTGGGCTTGATATAGAGATAGAGGATTATGTTTGCGAATCATTGAATATCACAAAATACGAGATATTTTGCAATATAATATTAGGACAAGCATGGTTTCAGATTTCTAGCATCTAATTTTTTGCAAATAACTTCTTGAAATACTACAACAGATAGGATAAGTAGGAGAAAATAACTACATTTTCAAAATTACAACTGTAAAACAGATTATTAAAAGAAATGTATTATTATAGGCGAATGTAAATTTTGAATTGTATGCGAGGGTGTCAACTATGTGGGTTTTACCACTTCAGTCAAATACCCGTTTGTAAATTGGGAGTCGAACTCTCAACCTTTCTTTGCAGCAACTAAGTAGATATTTCCGTGTTTCAGCGTGAATCCGAAAAATGTATTACTGTCTGAGATTGTAACACTGATCTTTGTATTATTGTAGATTCTGATAGTGGTTACATCAGTAAAGGTCGGATTTATATGCACTAAAATAGCTAAAATATGCAGGTGAAGTATGCACTTCGAAATGCAAAATATGCAGTTAAATATGCATAATAGGCATAAAAATCATCTATTGTGTACCAGTATGAGCAAATATAATTAAAAATGCACTTTCCTATTAAAATGAAAATATAATATTTTATATACATTTAATTATTGCAAAGATATTTCTGTAAATTGTCTGTTCTCTTACCAGACAAAAATAGTTTTATATTGCTAAAATTATGGTTCCGCATAGCAGGATGTATTTATATTGTGGAAAATTAAAACATCCTCCACTTGTGTTAGCATTCGTCCTTTCCAAAATTTTTAATGATATTTTCCCTTACATCAGTGGTTTCGTTAACCTATATCCATATATTATTTGACCCAATATCATTTCTGATTCTTTGTATTAGCTACAAATTAATCAGAAATAATAAATATATGGTTGACACTCCATCAAATTCAACCTACCAAATCAAAGTAGATATTTGTCAGATAATGTTTGGGTAACATAGCATCTATGGAATTTTCCTTTTCTAATAATGTTACGAAAAGGATTAAGGATTTTCTGGTTTTGCTACGGAATATTAGCCCCAAAAATATCTCCAAAAATTGTGTTAGAAGCTTCTAATGGCTATTTGCTTTTCTCTTATGCAAATTTGTGTTTGAATGCTGCTCGACTAGATTCCTTTTGTCGTCTGACACATTGTTGTAACAGTAAATTATTGAAATAAAGTATTGAAAATTGTTGAAAAATATTAAATCAGATTTCATTTACGTGTTTGGGACGGATTCGATAAGAATGGCTTTCCCGTCAGTAGTCACAGTTCTTTATCCATTCACGAATTTGTTCCCTTTTACACACTTTTATTTTGTGCACGTTTACAACATGAAAATAGCACTGAAATGGCGACAAATTACCAGGTGGTTGTTTAAGAATTAAACACTGAATTGCATAAGCATCATTATAAGAAACAGCAATAACTTCAGTTAACCACGAAAAAAGCCACATCGCGCTGCCACCATTTAAGAAATGTTAATCTCTTTCTTCCACTCTTTTGAAAACTGGTAGGACCAACTACTTTCAAATCTTTTGAAGAGGAAACCCCAATAAGTCAAGCGAGTCAATTAAAATAAAAATATAGGAAAAATCCTATAACATATGCATTTATCCTAAAATGTGCATTTCCTGCTAAATATCCAATTATAAGTGAAATAAAAGCGGCCAAATAATCAGGTGAAACGCAAGGTAAAGAAATTATGTAACTGAATATAAATTCGGTCTCTATAGAGAACATCATTGTTTCACCTGTTCCCCATCGACTGTCTCTATTATACGCTCCTATCTACAGTTTATGATTTCGAACTGGTATTTGCGTGTCTAAAACTTTGATTTATATAATCATTCTGATAGTCGATAAATTATTGTACAAACTATTATTTTAAAAACAATTTCTTAAGTAATACGTTTTTCCAAAAGTAAATTAATATTTCACTCACAGTTGCTTTTAGCATTTGTTTTATTTTAGTTGTGTGACTCAGTTGTAAAACTAGGATTGTTCGCTATGAAGTGAAAAACCTGTATACCTACTTCTATTACCGTAACAGAATTTCAAACCATTAGCTTTAACTACATAGACGAGAGCGCTATGTTTTCAGCCATTATTAACGTATAAAGGATCCAGTATCTCCATTAAGCCGAAAACACAAAGCTTAATATTCTTATTTGCGAAATTACTTTAAAGTAAATAGTTGGACGAAATTTACCATTGAATTAAATTTACATAATAATAGTCCTGAAAGTTAACGAAAGGACAAAAAATATAAGTTGAATGCATCGCAGTTGTGCTAGAATTACACTGATGTAGTTACATAGATTACTTCCCAATTCATACATAAGTAAAGTTTAACCTCAATCCGAGATATCTTAACGCATGGACAAACACGGTGTGCCCTGGAGGTCTCATGTTCTACAAGGACCTTATTGTCAGTAAATTACCCCAGTTTACAAAATTCAGAAAGCAAAAAATATGTAATTTCCTTTCTTGTGAATCGTAAGGAAACGTCGTGTTTTTCGCTAACTTGAGAATAAATAACGCAAAACATGATTTGGTTGTATTTTTCGTGATATAAAGGTTGGCCCACCAAAAACGAGTAGGCGTGTTTTGTGACAATACACTTTAATTCTTCGACGCTCGAACACGTAAAATTAATTTTCCAGAGGGACATGTAATACGACTATTTCTGTTTATCTGTTTAATGGCAAGAGATACCATTGAGCCAATGCCATTTGAAAGTTCGATGAATTTGCTTTACAGTCGTGTTTTTAGTTTTGGATTCCAAGCATTAGTTCCCGCGGAAATGCAGTCCAAAAGTTTCAGGGTTGGTTGGTTGGTTTTTGATTGGCAGAGATCTAGAAGGCGATTTACCAAGGATCTCTTTGCAATCACACCATTTTGGCCCATTGTAGGCCCTAACTATGAATTTTGCCTATTGAGTTACGTAAATATTACCCTTTAAATGATCCCATAAATAGAAATTCAGCGGATATATTTCTGACGACCTTGCAATCTATTCAGTAGCACCTCTTCTTTCAATCTATTGACCCGTAAACCTTCCAAATACTTGTACTATCGAAAAACCAGTGCATAATTCGGAGGAGCACCGACTTGTTGGAATATCAAATGATCTTGGAGGTAACAGTTATCATTCTCTATAATATCACTTAACAATGAATCAATGTTGTCTTGCAACAATAGCAAGGACATCTGTCCTGTCAAATTATTAGGTAAAAAAGAAGGACCAACTAGACAAGTGCCAAAAATGCCATTCCAAACGTTTAATTTTTCGGGGTGGTGAGTACATGTTTCGTGTGAAATATCTTTGGATTAGAATCTGATCGATAACGACGATGATGGCGATAGGGATTATTTATCACTACTTTACTCACAAAATTGCAAAGTCGGGTTCATTGAGTTCTTGTAGCAAATGAAATTTGTACAAATAATAATTGGGGTGTTTAAAAATTCGTTGAATACAGATTTGATTAATACCCGATACAATAGCCATTTCTCTGGTACTCAACGTAGGATCAACAGCAACGTGGCCCAGAACGGCGACTTCCACCACCCTTCTTACCGGATTTTCAGCATTTCACTTTATATTTGCGGCAAGGTTGGTCTCACTAATTCCATAACATACTTGCGCTTTACATGCTTATCTGCAGGTTGCTGGCTGAACAACTCTTTCTGAAATCTAATAGAACATTTTAAAAGTTCGAAGAAAAGAACGTCAACTCCGAAATACAGCTGATGTTTACGCCAACGTACGGTCAACCGGTGCCATTCAATCATTCCATAATTGATCCACATTTACTACTCTGAAACTCTGGACTGCACTTCCGCGGAAACTAATTCTGAAATTTAAAAATAGAAACACTAGTATAAAACAAATTCATAGAGCTTTCAAATGGAATGTCTTTTGGTGCCCCTAATCATTTAAAATTATGGGTTGAAAATCGTCTTAATTTTGGGATTGAAAGTAAACATACGGAAATAGCCGTATTACATATCTCCCTGGCAAATTCAATTGACGTCTTGAGGTTTAGGGTCTCAAAACATGCCAGTTTCGTTTTCGGTGGGTCACCCTGTAAACATATTATATGTACTTCTATGTTTGCCAGATTATTTATTAGTTAAACAATTTAAATCTATTTTTTGAAATGTATGAATGTAAGTACTACCATGTTGCTCTTACTTCCATTCAAATTTCTAGAATAAGATCTCTAGACTGTATGTTCAATATGAAATTAATTGGTGCATATAAGTACAAATTAACTAATAAATTTATTGAACAATCAGAAAGAAGTCTTATTGCAAATTTGTCAAGGAAGTTTACGAATCTTTATTCCACAAATAATATTTTATTCCAGGGCTTCATTGGAAGTAGTTTAGATTACTTACCAACGACACCGGATACAGAAGTTTACAACCCAACCTTACGAACTCTGAGTTCGTATGTGAACGGAATTCGTAAATAGTTTCATTGGTGTAAAGTAGAAATAAGAAGTGTGTATAATATCTGCTACTATTTTACTATTTATAGCTATTGGTTCATAATGGTTTATGAAAGCGATTAGAGATTTTGTGATTTTGACAGTTTTGCAGATTCGTTCAGTATTTAGAAGAAACGAAATTCTAATTGAGATTTTTTACAGTACATTTCTTCGAGATCCTTTTAGCATATTAATAATGGATACCTTTTATAGGACACCTGTGGAATTGTTTATCTATTTACAACATAGAGTAACACCTATTTTAAAATTAGAAGCATGATATATGTAATTGCATGCTCTTTGATATAACAAAGTTATAAATCATATACGGGGCTTCGCAGTGAATTCAAACATGAGCAAAACGCTTAAGAAACTGTATATTCATAGGATGTATTGGAAAACGTCTACAGTTTACCTATAGTACTTGTTAGTCAGCATCATCATCATCAACAGCCTTTCCGCCCCACTGCTGGGCATCGGCCTCTACTCTGCCACGTGTTAATATCTGACTAAATTATGGTGACTTTAAGTTAAATCAAAAATCAGTAAATGTATTGATAAGATAAACACGTGTCAGTATTGTATTAACAATAACTTTTTTGTGTGTTGTTCTGACGCCATGCTTCTAATCCTATACGAATGGTTTCATTGATTGAATACACTAATAATAACTACCTTAGGGTCGACCTTACGGGGGGCGAATAAAAACTACAGAATTTTAAAAAAAGACTGCGTTTGCATCTGCTTGTCATTTATGCAGTTTTTGGCTAAACAAACAGCGAATGCGATCAGAATTCACTGGTTGCAATAGGCAGGTGACATGCAATAGATAATAAAACACAGACTTACTGATCTGTCAATAAATATTGGGCAGTTGTACTCACCGGGGATCTTCCATGCCCCTGCCCTAGATTGGGACTCGACAGAATACGGATGCTCCTTTGTCGGCTAACTGCTGTGGTTGCAGTCATTCGTAATCGTACAGTAATTACGACCATTATGTATATCTTCTGGTGCACTAATCCTCCAGAGGGATCGTCCATAGCCAGTCTCTCTGTTATTCACAGGAGTCCGGTGGGGCGTGTCCCCTCAGCCCCACATGAGAAGGAGAGAGTATAATTCGTGTCCACACCCCCGCGTAAAAGTGAGTCGATGCCATCCTGACATTAATGTTGCATTCATAATAACAGTTCGACGTAGGTACAATGACGATTTAACCTCTGCCGACTGACTACCTTCCGAATGATTGTTAGGGGAATAATGATTAATTATGCCACGCACACTATCTACTCATATAAAAACCCATACTCACTACGCTATTGTGTCCAACAACTACTTACTTAGACACACCAATCTTGTATGGCAACCATAATAGGACCCAATGCTTGTAAACCACATATAATACCAAATAGATAATACGTAACTATTTAGGTAAACACATATGACACTTCACGGGATATAAACCATATATAATACCAAGTAGATAATACGTAACCATTCAGGTATATACACATAACACTTCATTTGATATAAACCATATATAATACCAAATAGATAATACGTAAGCATTCGGGTAAACACATATAACACTTCATATAAACCATAACCTAGTCAAGGACGATACTGCTTATATCCGCTGACATTGCCATTGCAGCCCATCTTTATATATAATCACATACGTGATAACACTAAATTCGCACCTTGCCTCAGCTTAGAGCATAATCGCATCGCAATCACTTACTATGTTAACACTGGAAAACCGTTACCAAGTTACCAAAATATTGGGTGCTGATTCCTTTCGTTAAAATAAACAGAAAACTCCCTACACACGTAGAACTAAAAAATCTTTCCAAGAGATATTTTGGAATAACGTGTGAACCGATTGAACTAGAATTAAGAAGTTTGGAACGTTGCGTAAACTTCTGTTGCTAAAACCGAATGTATAATCAAGCTACCAACCACTTACCCCTAAGAGCCCCAAACGGGCGGAGGTTCTGGTACATAAACAACAAAAATGCTATTACACAGTGCATTTGTTTAGACTACATGAGGTTAGTAATCGTTAATATCAGCAATATTGTTTAGATTATTAGTCAATGCATTTTGGAAAAACCTAGAATAAAGAATAATTACTATTGCCACGCAATTTCTCATGACTTCAGTTGTCTGGGAAACTATATTAAGTACATGATATAATTCACAGATTTTGTACGAAAACTGCGTGTATTCATTTCACACTTTAGGTAGAATATTTGGATATCTTGTCAAACCATCTGTATTGGTCTATTGATATTCGAACAAACAAAGAATTTAATATCATCCAATTGAAATAGTTTGACAAGATCATCAGAAACATTCACTGCAAATGGAATTCACCTACCTTCTTTCGGCTGTGCTTGCGTTCTTCTTAAGTTGGTATGCTTGTCGTGAAATCCTGTTAGCAGCCGTAGGCAACCACATGCATTTGACATTCAGCTGTCGCTAGTTTTCCGAAAATCTATTGAAAAATTTATATCATCGTTGTTACCTGACTGACAGCTAAGTAGAAAACTTTGAATATATTATTCGCACCTTGTTTGCTGTTGCATAATATTATTTGATCTATATATCATCCATCCAATCATCATTAATTTTATTAAATTCATTGAATTTTTATGTAGCTATTTCTTCTTTTGTTTATTGTTATTGTGTATTGTTTATAAATTTGATTCGTTGAAGTTAAATAAATTAATTGTTTAAAACTTTTCTTTCTATAATCCACATTAAACGCTTTACACTTAGTTGACATTTAGTTACGTCTAGCGAAGAATGAAATGCGGTCGAAAATCAAAACAACATCTCTTGACGCTACGTGAGCAGTATTGCAATTCTAATCTTCTAAATACGTTTTAATGGAAATAATATTTCGGCCACGAAAAGGTTTAAAAATATCGCCGGTTTACAAACAACTATTAGTTACTGATTTAATTTAAAAAAGAACAACATGATTAACGTAACATTTACGGAACAGCCAAACGAGCGTAGTTTCCCTGAAAAACTACTTAACTATAATCAACTACTAACATTCAATTATTATTCTGCTGTTGCCATGGTGATGAAACAAAATCAAGAGAAAAATAGAAGGAGCAACGCCATCAGCCAATCAGGAAATAGGACTCAACTACAAAACTTAGCTAAATCTAAATTTTACAAATAACTTTTTTGTTATTTAAGTTACCACAAATCTGAATATTTTCTTGTTCTCCAAAATACCATACACATTTCAATATCCCACACAGATACAGTCAGATGCATAATAAGCGAATAAATGTTTACGCTTATTAATATTACCTATTCTTTTTAAATTAAATTAAATGAATTATTAGAAACCTTTGAAATGTGTTTTTAGCACACTGTAGAATAAAATAGCAATACAAAAATCCACACAGGAAAGTCCCAATTCACACAAGACATATATTTGCTTACATATGTAGTATGTGGATCGCAAATGTGGCAAAACGAGTTTCAATATGAGAAAGAAACCACAAATAGGGATGGCAAACGCTTCAAAAGTTACAACATTAATAAATACTACATAACAACAGCTTGCGGTCTTGCGATATAAACATTAAATAGCATCAATGTCATGGAAACCCCAATGGAAATGATCACACTATGAGAGAATCGGTTCCAACTAGTTTAAGGATAGACTCTAAGTTTGATTAAACAATTAGGAATAAGATAACACAGCATTATATTTTTCAGAAGATTAACAAAATTCCATAATTATATCAAGTAATAATCTCTAATGTTTTTTGTATATACTACAGTTCCCTTGGAATCCCTGTAGTTAAAGCAATAGCAGCATTCACAAGTTTTTTTAGTAAACCGAGTTGCTTAACACATGTTTCTCAATTTAAGTGGGTTTGCTACAAAAAAAATACAATATATACAATTTGAAAAAACTACAGAATTAATAGATCTACTCTTATATTGTATTGAAAATATAGAATTTTCATTTCTCTTGGAAACCTTATATGTATATAACTATATTAAGTAACAGCATTCAAAAAGTACTTTTTGAAAACCCAATGCATAAATACATATTTCTCAATGTATGTGAAACGTTTGCGTTACAATACGGAACGAATACAATATATCATACAAATACAATATATAATATACAATATATAATAAGAAGTATTAAAAAGATTAGTAATTCTATTATTAAATCA
>JABXWE010004649.1:0-18470 GCA_014611495.1 Limonius californicus | reverse complement strand
AAAATTTTTAGTGTAAGATCAGAATATTACCCTCAACATATTCGGTTCGATTTTTAAGTAGAATGTTGTCACCCCTAGCCTTAGGCTATTTGAATACTTTTTTAAAGATTCAAAATGGACGGCCTGATGCTGACGAATGCAACCAGCTATCAGCGATCGGTTAATTTGAAAAAAAATCCCCTTCTTTCCAAATTTTAATTATTCTTCTTATTTCGTGAATACCGATATAAATAAAGATTTTCGAGAACATTTTTTGGAGATATAAATTGTGTAAGTATAGTATATTTTTCTTAAGTGTTCTCTCTTTTGAACCATTTTTATAATATTCCGTTTATTGATTAAGCTACAACAAAAATGTAAACATTTTAACTTTTATCATCATTTTTACTCATAAAAGTAAACTTTTAAATGGCAGATAACATTTCATTCAAAACCTCTATTTATTTTTTAAAATTACAACGGGTTAAATTTAAATTGTGGCAGGTTTAGTGCTATGTATTGGAAAACAGAATTAGCTTCTTATTTAAATATTTATTTGACATCGGCCTGTTTCTGTTATTGTGGTTATTTATTTACAAGAAAATAAACATAAAAGTAGATTTGTGAAATGACCCCCTTGGAGATAATGGTAAGGACGAAGTTTGCTTTCGACGGTTTCTAAGCATTTTTGAAATTATCATGATCTAAGTTCGTAGTATTCGGGCAAGCAATTCTTCCATCGATTCCGATTGGTTTGTATTTAAGACATAGTTAACGTAACTGCCGTGAGTTTAACTTGGTGGTTATTTTGTGCCATCTTTGCACTTCCAGGACATGTAATGATGCGTTATAAGGTAGACATCCATAGATTTGATGACCCTTTTATTAGTGCATCTTTATAATAGTACTGCACAGGTGCATTGAGATTCATATATATGTTCATCAATATTTCCTGCACATGAGACCATTAAGTATTTATTGTTGCTTTAAATACATGTAATACCATTTTCAATAAATAATATTATACTAGTTTAATACAAATTGTGGTGCAGTAGAAGCCAAATTAACTAACTGGGAGCCAATAAACTCCAGGATCATAACAGTTAGCCTAGAGCTAGAAGAAAAGGTAGGTATAATATAAATATATGCACCAACGGAAGATGTTAGAGATAAAGATCAACTCTATGATGAATTACAAAGAACATTAGAAAAAATGCAAAATAAAAACAGGCACGTTATGATAATCGATGATTGGAACGCCCGCATAGGAAAAGACAAAAATCAGGGATATGGAACAATGGGTGAACATGGAGGAGAAGAAACTCTAAACATCAACGGGGAAATAATGATAGATTTTTGCATTAATAACTAAATATTAATAGGAAATACGTGGTTCAAACATAAAACAATTCACGAGATTACTTACGAAGCAGAAGAAACAAGACAAAAAGTATACTAGATTACGTAACATACGCTAGAACCATGAAATACACAATCTAAGATGTGAAGGTAATTAGACGAGCAGAACTCAGCACCGACCACAGATTACTGATATTCGACACCAATTTGAAAACACCCTCCAAAGAAACACCAATAGTCTGTGAAAGACTAAAACTGGAAGAACTAGAAAATCCAGAAAAAAGGGAGGAATATGAAAGAGAACTTAACAGAAAATTAAACAGCTTAGAAGGGAAAGAAGCAGATACAGAAGTACATTAGACGATAGATGGAAAAAGCTCAAAGAAACAACAACTTTGACAGCAAACGAAATATGCGGTACGAAAAAAGTGAAAACAGGCCAAGACCAAGGAAGAACCAAATGGTGGACCGATACGGTTAAGAACAAGATCAAACAGAAAAAAGAAGCCCGGTGCAGGTTCAAAAGAACAAATAGTGCCGAAGATCAAGAAACATACCGAAAGAAAAGACAAGAGGCAAAGGAAGCCGTAAAAAGAGCAAAACTGGACTCTTAGGAAGAATTCGGAAATAAGTTAAACGAAAATTATAAGGAAAATCAAAAACAGTTCTGGAATGTAGTCAAAAAGTTAAAAGGGAAGAATGCAAAACAAATACCAAACATAAGGAACCAAAACGGAGAATTACAAACGACCAGCGAAAACATACTGAAAACATGGAGGAACCACTATGCAGCAAAATTTAAAGCAGGAGAAGATGAGGACGACGTAGAAAGACTGTTAGAAAGCCGAGCAATTGGAGATGGCAGAGAGGAAAACGCGGAGGAGGAAATAAGTGAAGAAGAAGTAAGATGAGCTCTGAAAGAAACCCGTAATGGAAAAGCAGCAGGTGAAGATAGCATACCACCGGAATTGCTAAAAAAGGGGGGACCCGCATTAGAACGATGGCGACAGAAAACATTCCAACAAGCATGGACAACAGAATCAATACCCCAAGAATGGGAAAGAAACGTAATCGTACCAATCCACAAAAAGGGAGAAACAACTAGCTGCGATAATTACAGGGCAATCTGCTTAGCACCAGTCGCGCTCAAATTATACTCACAAATTTTAGAAAAACGTTTAAGAGCTCAGATAGAAGATAAACTCGAAGAAGAGCAAACAGCATTTCGACCAAACAGACAAACGCAAGATCACTTATACACTCTCAGAACTATAATAGAGAAAACAGTAGACAGAAAAATGGATACATACTTAGCTTTCCTAGATTTAAAAGCAGCGTTTGATCAAATACCAAGACAGTATATATGGAACGCACTAGATGAATTGGGGACAAATTCAAAATTACAGAGTAATTAAAAGCATATACAGCAATGTGACGGGAATAGTTAGACTAAACGGAAAGCCATCGGAAGAGTTTAGAATAGAAAAGGGAGTCAAACAAGGCGACAGTTTAAGTCCACTTCTTTGCGTTGCCTACATGGATGTAATAATAAAACGAGCCAAGAGCCAAACTATACCGATAAGACTAGGGTACCACAACCTAATTCCAGTATATACACAAGGCCTTATATACGCAGACGATATTGTTTTAATATCAGGCAAAGTAAATGTCTTACAAAGAAATATTCAAATATGAAATACCTGCCTACAAGAAAAAGGAATGGAAATAAACAAGAACAAGAGTAAGATTCTACATATCACAAATAAAGAAAGAGAAGAAAACATAGACGTCAGAGTAGGTGGACAACAACTAGAGCTAGTAGAAAAATACGAATACCTAGGAACTATGGTCAATAAAGACGGTAAGATCGATCAAGAAATACGCAACAGAATAGCCAAAGCAAGTAGAGTCTACTACCAAATAAACACTACCTTAGTAGGAAAGAAAGAATTAAGCACCAAAACAAAATTACATCTATTTAAACGCCTACACTCAACTACGGGTCCGAAACGTGGACGATGCTGGATAAGCTTAAATCCAAAATAACAGCTGCAGAAATGAGGTATCTCCGGAAGATAATAGGAAAAACCAGAACCGTTAGAGACGAATTAGATTTAAAACCTCCAGTAGAAGAAATAGAGGAAAAACAACTAAGCTGGTACGGTCATTTGGTTCGCATGGAGGAGGAATGAATACCCAAAAAATGTTCAATATGAGACCCGAAGGAAGGAGAAAACGGGGTAGATCCAGAGGGAAGAAAGAATGGATGAAATGGTAAGGAAAAGAGGAAAAACCATCACAGAGATACGGAGAATGGCTAGAGAAAGGAACACCTTTAAGAGATAGATTAAAAACCCAACACCGTGAGGTATAAATGCGGACAAAGAGAGAGAAGAAGAAGAATACAAATGAAAGAAATTCAAATACTAGTTAACAATGAGATATTACTCTCCCTCTGTCTTATCATTTTTGCGTTAATTGTCGTTATGGTGCCACTATGAAGCGCCGCTTGCATCAGTTACGAAAGTAAAAATTCTTTTATACATAGAAATCCACGAAAAAAATATTGTTTGAATCACTGGCTCAATCAGTAAATCATTTTGTGTTAATTCTTAAAAATAATTTCTTCATTTTAATTACTACAAACAAACATATAAATCAGTAAATTTAACTTCCTCTTCTTCTTCTTGTTGGCATTATAACCACGAAGGGTTATGGCCTCATCTTATAGGTGTGTTGCGACCCATTTCTTGGGGTGGAGCAGGCCTCATCACGTCCTTTTGGTTATAATTCAACGTTAATTTCGACAGACTCCACTACTTTTTGACAAGCTTTTCTATTTTTGCATAATTCTCTACAATTTATCTATTTCCATTTCAAGTAAGTCCTTCAACACACTCTCCCGCCATCTGTTTCTTGGTCTTCCTTTTGCTCTAGTCTCTTCTGGAACCTTCTTCTTCTTCTTCTTCTTCTTCCTTCTTAATAGGCTAGTGCCTGTTCCATACCAGTTTATTGAGCACTATAAGCTGTCTCTCCACCTTTTTCTCGGTCTTCCGACGCTTCTTCTTCCTGTTGGAATTTCATCCCTCGTTATTCGTACTAGGCGTTCACTGTCCATTCTATTAATGTGGTCGTTCCATTCCTGCCTTCTGGCATCTATCCACTCTCCTATTGGTGCTACATTACACATTTGTCGAATTTCTGTGCTTCTAACTCTATCTCTAAGCGATTTCTTCTGGAACCCACTCCGTAATTACTTTAACCATCCTCTCCTCCTCATACCTCATAATGTGACCAAACCACCATATTCATTGTGTCTTTATGAATCTAACTACGTCTTCACCACCCATTTCCGCCAGTATTTCATGATTCATTTTGCTTCGTAGTTTTCTTCTGTTCCTATGGGCCCAATTAATGTTCTCAGAAATTTTCTTTCTTGTCTTTTTAACTCTTCTTCCTCCGTTCTTTTAAGTGCCTCTGTTTCCATTGTATAGGTTGACTGGCTTTAATATTCTGTGACCTATGTTAATCTTGCTATTTTTACTTAGGATATACTTTTTAAGAGTATTTTAATAGCGTAGTATGATTTGCTGCCAGTTTGAATTATTTCCTTGAGTTTTTCATTCTGTAAACCCGGTGTACTTATAGTTGCACCGAGGTAATTACATTTGGTAACCTCTTCGAAACTAGGTATATCCTGCAACGTAAACTTTCTTCTCCTCTGTTATCGTGTAGATTTCCTATATTTTGGTATTTTATTTATTGATATGGACAGCGTAGTTCTTTGCTTCTCCGTTTATTTTTCCTTGTATAGTTATCAGCCCTTTCTTTGATCTGTGTATGGTGGTAGGTCTGTTGGTAGAGCGCTCGATTTCTGAGTAAAACGTCGATTCTGGCTTGGGTTCGAAACCTAATCATTACCATGTAGATTTATACAAGTCTTGTCTGCAACCCACCACACACAATTTCCCAATCCGGCTTGCAACCGTGGGATCTTAATGCTAAAAACCTACTCCGGAATTTCTGTCGTTCGGATTCGACGTTGATGAGGAAGACGTGGCAGAGAAGAGGCCTATGCCCAGCAGTAGGACAAAAAGGCCGTTATGAATGATTTTTGATCTACTTATTATCATCAAGCATATGCTATGTAATGAATTCCGCGCCTGGTTGAAAGCAACCAGTTTTGCATTTTACATTTCGAAAGACACGGTAGCCTTATGCGCATAGTTTTGGAGTTTCGGAAAATTGAAGGGGAAACCGAAAAATTTTAGAACGTCAAGTCCAGAAATGACGACTTGAGTATTGACGGTTGGTCGGACATATACGTGCCAAAGTGAGTGAAAATTGTGGTAAATCGTTTTCGATTTGGAAATTAGTTTTCCGATTTAAAACATCCCGGCACAGGAGTTGGGTCCTAGTTTAGAGGAAGTCAAAAAACTCCAGGAATTAGTATTCCAATATAGAGATTATTCCGGTCAAACAGATTTTTTTTGTGTTTTCCATTGACTGGTGAGTTATTTATTAAAAGGAAGATTGTTCAGTCTTAAATTTTTCCAAACTTCAATGCTAATATTCGCTGTAATTTAATTTAGGCAAGATACGCTCGGTTGAGTTTTTCCTCGACCGATCCAAACGCTGGCTCTGGTGATAACCACGTTGAAATCTGCTCGCAGAGATACGCGTTACACTTGCAACAGGGAAGTGAATTTAATATTATTTCACGTTAATATTTTTGGGGACGTGACTTTTGTTATTTTCACATATAAACCATTTCGTTAACTTGATTGTGTCCAGGATTTGTAATGTTGGGGAATAATTAAGTATATATAGACCTTAATTATTATTATATCATCAAAGTTATTGTATTGGGGAACAATTTTACGTGTTTACGTATAGGGTGCTCCGATACAACGGGACGGCATTGCGTTTGCATGTGTTTTCAGGTTGAATTTTTCTATTTTTGGTCGGATTTCGCAGGATTTCGTTTCGCGGAGGCCTCTTGTAACGTAATTTTGCGCTAGAACCTTAATATTATGATGATCCGATAAGCGCAATTATAATTCTTCAGTTGAGTTGAGTTTCGCCCGAAAGTAATTTTATTTATTTATTTATTACGTAAAATCGGGACTAGTTTCTTTTTAAATTATACTTGTGGGGTTGTGTTAATTAGAAATTAAACGAAGTTAGTTGCAACTTGTCTTTTCTTTATCGACGATTATAAAGAACTAAGTTCACCTAAGGAGACATACGAGAGATAAGGCAGGTAATTAGCCATCTGGAGGGTCCGACTTCCCATCTTACACCTCGGACGATGTTAGTAAATTATAAGTCGGTGGCGCCTATAATTTATTTGTTTAGAATCCACTCCTTCTTCGATTGGGTTTTCTGAGATACTAACATTGTCAAGTTATTAATTTTCTACCTGAGCAATGGCGTAGCATCGAGAGTGTTTCTAACCTTCATCAATTAATTTTTAAAAAATTAAAATAGGCGTGACAGCTAATACTTGTCCGCTTTTGCTGTTCGAATTTCTATTTTTTTTTAAATTATACTTTTCAATGTAAGATTAAAAAGAACTGTTGACATAGCGTCTCCTTGATTCAACCCCTTATTTATTATGAAGATATCTGCACTTCTGGCGGGATTTAGATCACGACTTCCGATCCTCTTAATGTCATGACAGCTAGTCTGACCAGTTTTCTTGGTATTCCGAGATTTTGTAGCTCTTCCACCATTTTTGCCTGTTTATCGAATCAAAGGTACATTTAAAATCGATGAATGGTAGATATATCTAATTTGCCTTCTCCATAATTTGCTTCATTACATGAATAGTATTAATGGCGGATCTATTTATAATATTTCTGTATTCTATTCTTTAGTACAGTTGATAAAATCTTGTATGTAGTAATTCCTCTATAATTTCCGTAGTCTTCTTTATCATTTTTCTTATGTATAGGTATAATTTTCCCTCTTTTCCATTCTACTGGCACTGGTATTTCTTTCGGTTTCATATTTCCATGATTAAGTTGTAAACTTGTATATAACATTAATTAATAGGGATTTCTATGTGGAGTCGTGTGTTAGCTAACATTTCCAATACAGCTTAAACGCATATTTGAAACAATGCCACCTCTTGTGCACGAGTGGAAGCTATTCGTTCACAAACGGCACTTGCTATTCCACGGTAGCAGCATTAGTACATTTTTTTATTAGTCATAACGTACTATATTTTTTCGAAAGACTTAATTTACATAAACATCTTGCATTGAATATCACAAAAGTGGAAGAGTGAGATTGTAGTAGCACTGTGTACCCGTCTAAATATTATCAAGCAGATTTTAAGGAATGATTAGATCAAAATTAGAAAAAATAGTTGCAGCTGTGTAAGTTACATTTTATATAAGACGCTAATCATGCAAGCTTTTAATGTTTCTCCTTTTTTAATTGTTAAACAAAGCTAATTCCTTGCTTTCTAATTCAGACACGGAAAAAACAAACAGTAAATAACAACATATTTGTCTTCGAGACATTTACATAGTCATGAAGTGAAGGCAAGGTGTAACTCTCTAAGTTTATAATCTCGAGTTCTAATGTTAATGAAAACCGCGTTTAACTAATTCTCGGCGCCAGCGCTTTAAGGGCAACCGGAATAATTAACATACGTTACTACCATCATCTAAATATAAAGTGCTGCAAGTGTTTGAGAATAAGAAAGTATTAAGAAAGCCGTATGCAATACTGATCGTATCATTAATCGGCAGCTACTGGCCGCGTTAATATCACTTTACATTGATTTACAAGTTGTCTGGTCAAGATATCTTGCGAACTTCGTATTAAATATGTCAATCAGAAGGCTCATTAAATTAAATGTGCGCTAAATTACATTGCTACTTGAGAGCGATAAAATAAAAATGCCAAATAAGTAGCAAGCATTCAAGGAGATTTTCTTTTGCAAAAAAAGTGTGTACTTCAAGAGGAGCTGCTCGTAATTATCGCACTTAATGCAGTAATAAAAGAAGTCTTCATATTAAGAGTACTATTTACACTTTGAAGTTGTAAGCGCCTGAAAAGCAATATATTGTATAATCAAGTGGGTAATTTATGTGAGAGTTTAAATGGATAAAACTATTACTGTATCGGGCGGAGCTATAAAAATACTTGTGGTGTTTGTCACGCGTTTTAGACAAATGCGGACATAGCTATGGTCACTTCCAGTTAAATTTTTGAAGTGCATCTGCTGTTATTCTAGACCAGATACGTTTTCCCACTGGAGGGATTTTCAGAGGCAACTCAGCTCTTAAGAAGGATCTTTGTATTTCACTGTTCAAGAAATTCTTAGTGTAATGCTAAATAATTTAGTTTGATATAATTATAGTTTATTAAATATCATTTTCCTTGCACAAATACGCAAGTTGTGCCTTAACAGCAGGAAAAGACCCGCGAAACGCATGATTTAACAATCAACAATATGTCCGGTATTACCACAAATATAATCAACTATTACTTGTTAATTATAAATGAATAATGGAGTCGTAGGTGGACCCCTTTATTTTGTTAGATACTCTTTGCTTAGATTTCGCCTTATTTTCGAGATATCGACGTTAAAGCCTAAACATTGATTTCAAATTCGAAGCCTGAATTTAAAACAAGAAGCTTCGACTTAAGTTGGCAGTTTTGACTTGAATCCTAAAATCACCATTTTAAGCTTAAACGAAATTTTGTTACTAAATTCAAAACCATGACTTCAAGAATGTGATCTCGACTTTGAATTCAAAACTGAATTTTAAACGTCTAACGCTGCAACGACTGAGTTTAAATATATAATTTTTAAAAGCAAAATTTCAATTATCAAATTACCAAATCCAGTCGTTCATATCAAATACGTGATTTGAAATTCCCGGTTTAGACGCCAAATATTAAAATTACAAAAGGAAAACTTTACAGTCGCCTTTATAATCGAATCTTGACGTTTGATTTGAGTTTTTGACTTCAAACCCGAGATTTTGGTTTAACATACAAGATGTTAACATTAATAAACCTCTATATAAAATGGCAAGAACCCAATCTCGCACTTACAATAAACGCACGATCTCGCGGTTTTGACTATAAATTTGACATGCAACTTTATATTTTGAGTACAGAACTGAAATAACTCCGCCTGAGCTATTTGATGGGTGGATTGAGTAGCCCATCAGTGCCGTTGCCGGTCCCAAGCCCGGCTAAAGGAGGAGGGTTGGAGGAACGGACCAGCAACGTACCCTCCATAAAAACGAATTAACGCTCATAGAACCAGAAATTTGCCTCGAAATGGGACGGATAACATGTTGACGAACACGGCGAGAAAAAGGAAATTGAGAAAATGGAAAAAGAACATATTAAGAATTGCAACGTGAAACATACGATCTTGGAATGGCAGAGATCAGAAGGTCATCATGGAGTTGCAGAAAAGTAAAATAGATCTATGCGACATATCAGAAATAAAAAAAAAGGAAAAGGAACAACATCGTACAACGAGTACATTATGATATATAGTGGAGTCAAGAAAGAATCGAGAGCAAAAGAGGGAGTCGGCATACTAATACATAATAAGTATAAAGACGTAATAAAAAATATCGGAGAGAATATTATCCATCAAGTTAAAAGCCACAAAAAAATACAGTTAATATCATATCGGTATATGTCCCAGATGATAGTAAGCCACTACACGAAAAAGAGACGTTTTATGAAGAACTCCAGTAAGCTGTGGAATCGATAAATGCAAAAGAATCAATCATAATAATGGGAGATTTTAATGCAAGAATCGGGAATAATGTAATACAAGGCATCAAACAACGCTTTAATGAATATACACGAGTAAATGAAAACGGCGAGAGAATGATGAGATTTTGCGCAGACAATGAAATACGCATCAACAATACCTTTTTCGATCACAAACCACAATACAAATATACTTGGCAAGACACGAGGGGGAAGACAATCCATGATTGATTATATAATCACCAATCGAAAGATTCATCCAACACAAATATTAGACATAAGGAGCTTATCCGCAGCAGATATAGGAAGCGATCACAGCCTAGTGCTGGGTAAAGTAAGACTGAATGTAAAGAAGTCAAAGAAAGCGATCCCAAAATATGAGTCCAAGATAAACATTGAATCGATAAACGATGAAACAACGAAAGCGCTGGACAAAAACCGGCTAGAGGCACATATAAATCATAATAAAATTATAAAAGAAGATACAGTGAATGAAAGCTGGCAAAAGGTAAAAAACAATATGACAAACGCCGCAAATGAAGTCCTAGGAAGAAGACAGATAAATACTAAGAAAGATACGGCCTACCGAAAAACACCATGGTTTTGTGAAGAGGTAAAAACACTAGCGCAACATAAAAGAATAGCATATCTAACATACAAACAAAGTGAAAACTATACCAGAATATGAAAGACAGATAAGAAACCAAGTGAACTCAAGAATAAGAGAAATATAACAGAAATATTGGGTGAAGTTCTTGAAACAAATGGAACATGATTTTTATGGAACACAGAAACAAATTTGGCGTGTTATTCGAACGCAAAGGACCGAAAAAAAAAAGAGTATGTTGAAACAAAAAAGGTAGGAGCAAGTGAATGGGAAGAACATTTCAAGACACTATTTAAAAACGAAGAGGAAAGAAGAATGAGGATAGCATGGGAAGTGGTGAATAACGAGAATGTCGAAATAACAAAAGAAGAAGTGCAAGATACTGTAGCAAAATTGAGAAACAGAAAATCACCGGGAGAAGAAGGAATACCCAATGAATTACTCAAATACGGAGGAAAAAAATTAGTAGAAGAAGTCACAAAACTAATACAAAAAATAATAAGCACACAACCCATACCAGATGAATGGAGGAAAAATATCATAGTTCCTATTTTCAAAAAAGGTGACAAAAAATCCCCAGAAAATTACAGAAGAATAAAGCTTCTGAGTACAACACTGAAACTCACAACAACAATCATTAAGAACAGACTGAACAAAAAATTAAAATTGGGGACAAACAACAGGGACTCCGAAGTGGAAGTTTCTGCACAGACGCAATCTTTATAATACGACAGTTAATGGAAAAATCGCTAGAATACAATAAACCAGTCTACTTATGCTTTATAGACTTGTCAAAAGCATTTGACCTAATACAATTACACGATGTGCTAACATTATTCATTCAAAGAAAAGTACCTGTTCAAATAATTTGAGCAGTAGAAGATATCTATACAGACGACCAAATGAAAATAAAATGCCCAGAGGGGCTCTCCGCACCCATAGCAGCAGAAAAAGGTATAAGACAAGGGGATTCTTTGAGCCCGACATGGTTTAATTTGATAAAGGACGAAGTCCTGAAATCCGCAAGGAACATGGAGGGATACAAAATGAGGAGAAATAAAATAAACGCTGCAAGTTATGCAGATGACGTGATATTGGTTGTGGAAAACGAAAACAGTCTACAAAGAATGCTATTCGAATTGAACTCAGTCTGTGAGAAGTTGAACATGGAAATATCAACCAAGAAAACGAAAGCCATGGCAATAGCCAAAGAACCAATAAGATGTAAACTAATCAATAACAACAAGTCAATTGAAAAAGTAATGAAATTCAGATATTTAGGAGTGAAGCTATTTAGTTATGGCGATCTAAATAAAGAAATGGATGAACAAATAAGTAAAGCGGAAAGAATAGCGGGATGTCTGAACCAAACTATAAGGATGAATAAATACTTAAGACAAGACACCAAGGCAAGGATTTATAAAGGTGTCATAAGACCCATAATGACATATGCTACAGAGACGGCAGCAGAAACAACAAAAACGAAACAAAAGATGCAAGCGGCCGAAATGAAAGTACTGAGAAAAATAACTGGCAATACCAGGATGGAAAGGATAAGAAACACAAACATCCGCGAATCATGTCAAGTACCACACATAACAGAGTGGATAAATGGAAGAAAGAGAGAATGGAATGAGCACATATCCAGGATGGACGAAACAAGATTAGTTAGAATTGCAAGAGACAACACACCACAAGGAAAAAGGAGCATAGTACGTCTCAACAAGAGATGGAGTGAGGGAATAACATGAATCAAAGAAAGACACGATACAATCTGCATGTAACAAGCTAATAGCTTAACAGAAAGAAGTAGAAGAAGAAGAAGAAGAACTGAAATTTTGAGTTATCGAGATATTGACTTTAAACTTAAGATCACTATTTTAAATATCGAAAAAAGCAATTTTCGCTTCAACATCAAAATTAAGATTAAAGTTTAAACTGGAGACTTAGATTTTAAGTTCAAGATACTTGTTAAAATACAAAATTTTCATTTTTCTTTCATTTTAGATGCCATCACGTTAAATTGGATGAATTTAAATTTAAAGTATCAGCTTCAAACTAGAAATCTCAATTTTAAACTCAAGATTTAGACTTCAAATAAAATCGCCAATCTCTAAATCTCTGATCTAACTGTGAAATTACGACTTAAAGTCCAGATTAATAATTAAAATAAATGAAATTAAAACACTTCTATCCTACTGATACAAATCTCAGGTATAACATCAAAATTTTCAACCGTATGCTGTAAATTCGGCTTTTAAACAGAGATCTCCACTAAAATCCGAGACTTCAGTTTAAAATGGGAAATCGTTTAAATATCGAAAAAACTAAACTTCCCTTTAAAATAAAAAAATAACAAATTCGAATTGTAGAGCACAGCATTAAATTTAAGATAAGACTTTAAAGATTTTAAATTTATTTTCAATTCTAAACCAAGCTAGCTAGAAATTTGTCTTTGAATTTTAGAAGTCACTTCCAAACATCTACTCACAAAATCTCTTCTGTACGATTACTACTTTAAAATGGAAAGACCGTGTTATCATCATAATCATATATGTTTGTATTTTGTTTACAGCTTAGGACATTTTTATTTTTCTTATTTTATTTACTTATTGCACCGAAATTTAAATCTGTATGATAACATAAAAAATGCCAATAATGTATTTCTGTTCCGCTTGCTATATATTTTGCTATGCGAAATGAAATACTTTTTCATTTACGAATAAGATGGAAAAATGGTGAACTGACAGGTCAGCTGATACCCATGTATAAGTACATTTCAGAAAGTGTTGGATGTACTATGTACATACCTTCCATCTCTATTTCAAAGCGTAGAGCGTAGCCTACGGGTTCAGGTATTTAAAAAATACGCTGTGTAAAATCAACATTCTCAAGTATTTAACATTTAAAAAATTTTTTGTTACTTGTTTTTAATAATTGAAGTGCTTTATTTAATTACAAATACCAATGCTATTATTACAGTAGGAAAATACAAATCAAATTAGTTCCACTTATGTTTAATACTTAGAAATTAGAACTGGTTGCACAGCAGGTGCATTCCGCGTAATTACATTCAATAATACAGTTTCATAAACAATTAATTTGCCTTCTGCTGGTTTACCAGACCCACAGTATACCAATAAATATTACTTGTAGATGCACTTAATTGAAAAACGGTGCAAAATTAGTAAAGTACTATTTTAAATGGGTTAGGTCAGCAAGATGCAGCAATATCCGCTAATTAATAAATTGAATAATTATACCAACTCCTCCCAGACGGCTTATTTACAGCTGAACAGGGCGGCCACTTTGTATTGTCCTCGTTAGTATCGCGTTAATTTATTAGACCCACTAACAAATGGGGTAAAGTGATACAAAGGAAGAATGTGGCATATTTTTCTGCTTGTATCGAACAATCTATCGCTACCATCTTGGAGATGAATTGGCGGTTGTTAGATCAATCTGCCAGTATATTTGGAAATATAAGTTGTGACCGTTTGGGTTCCTCTTCAAAAAATGGACAAGACAAATTGATAAAAAGAAACCATTAAGTAACTTACAACATATTTGTTTTGTGCAGCTTGAACGGTTACTAAAATGGCTTAAAATAAACTAAAATTAGCGTTTTCTATTGTCAGTTTAGCTACATTAATAGGCGACCTTTGCATTTTCGTTTTTTCTACTGGTACAATATATTCTTAATTGCGATAAAGTGAAAAATTACTGAAAAGCATAAGATATAACAAAAAAATTTTCAAAGGTAGTACAAAAATACGGTAAAATTAACCGACGTTTAGTAAATGCTTTTTCCTTCAATTATTGCAAGGTCAAAAGTACAACTTATTGTATCAAATATTATACGTATTGTTTTTTATATTGGCTACAATTCGCTTTCCAGCTTTCAAGTAGATAGTTTTAAACTCCAAGAGAAACAGGGAAACAAGTATATTAGTTTGTCAATCTTAAAAGTTCCATTTGATTTTTAATTGCCAGGTCGGATTGGCATCTCCTTAACTAAACGTATGCAGAGTTTTAAGCATTATTTATTTTTTTGTATTGTTACTGAAACGGTAAAACAATACTGAATAATATAACAGACGTGCCATGTTAGTCAATAATGAGTAAGTCAGCGTGAGTACATGTCCAATTTTAATTAAGAGAGCTTTTATAAGGGCAAACTTTTTCTGCTGTTTTCTGCTGTAATTTCAGAAAAAAAGTTGGAAATAAAAGTGTTTTTACTGGGTTCTTATATACATACTGAAGTATAAAAAGATTTTGTTCATCGGTATTTGAGTTATTATCTCACACAAGGTTACACCAATACCAATCCATGAATGTTTTTTAACTAAAGAAAAAAATACTTTATCAATGTTCAAAAAACAATGACGATTTCCTATTTAAAATAATCTTGTATGCATGCCAATATACAGAGTGTCCTATAAGTTAAGATAAAACACCACGTAGCGCGGTTTAGCAGTTTATACACAAAACACAAAACAGCTAAAATAATTATTTTTGTAGGCTAGTTTTTGCACACGGGCTCCTTGAAATTTCAAATTCAAATAATGCGTATCTTTCATAACAAAATAAATTGATAGATATTGTCGATGAAAGTAGTTCTTCATCAATAAACTTAAGATATTAACTATACAAATGACATCCGTACAAGTTCAAATTGCATTTTTGATCCTAAGATTTTGTTGAAAACACGAGATTTAGATTTGGTATCAGGGCCGATAGTAATTTATATTTAATTTGACACTAGTGTTCCGAGTTTGACAGCTGTCAAACACATTTTTCTGTTCTTTTTTTAAAACTCCGTTTCATTTGCATTAATAGAATACAATTTGCTGAGTACATTGACATGATTTGGATACTTGGAGAGGTTGGTGGTAATTGTAATTCAGCGGGAAGGCTATGTGCTGAACGCTATCCAAATAGAAGACATCCAAACCACACAGTTATGAAACGAACTGACCAACAACTGCGAGGTGAGGTAAGTTTTGGCCTAAAAAGAGGTGATGGTTGCCTTTCATTTATGGTAAGTCAATATTGATGAAAATATGTTATATTTAATTGCATGGAAGCCTACGAGAAGTGGACGTAGTATTTCTTAGATTGTAGACATACCTAAGTCCACAGAATACAGAATATTAAAGGACAACGAAAAACGAAAGTGCAACACTATAATACACGAGTTAGGTACTGTGAATGGCTATTAAATCAACATCAGGCAAATCCGTATTTTATTGGCAATATTTCGACGACAGATGAGGTGGTATTTACACAGGATGAGGTTTACAATACTCATAATAATCATGTGTAGGCAGATAAGAACCCTCATGCAACTCATGTTCGAGGTAATCAATATAGATACGGTGTTAATGTTTAATGGTGTAAATTCTACCAAGTCGTTTTAATGGTAAAACTATCCTGCATTTTCTAAATAAAGGTTTTCAAATAATATTAGAAACTGTTCTACTAATAATTACACAAAATTTGTGGCACCAACATGACGCTCTCCGGCCCATTATGGACTCATGGTTCGACATTGGCTTCAAAATAATTGTTCTGGTCGATGGATAGGTCGTGGGGTACTACAGCTTGGCCGCCAAGGTCCCCTGATCTAACACCCTTAGATTTTTATTTATGGGGTTATCCGAAGGATTCGGTATATTTCACACCAGTGAACAATGTATCGTATCAACTTTAAACGAACACACGCTCCGACGAGTACAAAGTTCAATTGCAGTGAGATGTGTAGAATGTTATAATGTTGGTCATTATGAACAATTCCATTTATTTACTAAAAATGTTAAATACTGATTTATTACTGTCTGTTACTTTTATTACTTTTTGTTCATAAGGAATTTGTGTTCGGGCACTGAAAAGAATTGATAACTACTTTATTCAGCAATGGATTGGAGATAAATATAAAACAAATACGTCGGTAACTTCACCTCATGGTGGTGTGAAGACGAGTTGTTTAGTAGTTGATTTGTGTTGTCAAATGCTTCGACTATTTTAGATAGTAGTAATAAATCTTTTTATAAATTTTCCGTAGTAACTGCAAAAATATGCTGCATTTGTTTAGGGATCTTGGACTTTTGCTTTGAATTTATGCAATATTTATTAAATTGGTACTAGCGCTGACAAGAATTGTAGCCGATTTCAATTCCGGAAGGAATCGAGTCTATAATAATCCATTTGCAGTTCTGAACCGATTTGAGAATAGAGACTCGAAATGAGGTTCTTAGAAACGAAATATGATTATAAAATCGACAATTGAACTGTGAGTTTACAATATGGAATCCACAAACAGATCGCGAATCTAAAATTTGTTTTTGTTACTACAAATAAACACATCTGGTCAGCTAAATAATTAGCTCAAAATTCTGTGCAAAATCTATTGCTGTGGTGTGGCCTTGTGGTTTAATTAGAAACGTTCCCTGTAACTTTTTTTCTATGTGCCTTAGAATGTGTTTGGGAACTTGTCACGCCTTTCTTTATTTACTAACTACAAAATAAAATTGTTTAACTTACAAAAACCACCTCATTACTCCGCCACTGCTCAGGTAGACAAAATTACACAAATAATCGATACTAGGTTCCCGGAAACCCAATCGAAGAAGGAGTGGGTTTAAAACAATTAATTTATAGGCGCCACCAACTTGTAATTGCCTAGTATCGTCGAGAAAAAAAATGAGAAGTTGGACTCCAAGATAAATAATCACCTACCTTTACAATAATGAGCTCTATTCTTTATGTAGACCTAAATTTAGATAAATTCGTAGTCCAATAAAACAACCAAGTGCAACCCAATCTTAGTTTAATTAACAAAATAAGAAACCCATTCACCATTTTCGTTTCTGTGAAACACCATGAATTAACTAAAATATATTTTGAGATGTATAATAGTGACAAAATTTTAATAAATAAATGAAAATATAAATTATATTAGTTTAAACAATTTTCTTTTAATAACATGAAACTTAAAATGCTTCTTCAGACGTTATGAATTACAATTTTAACTTTGGGCGCCAGGCTAAATATGAAATAAGTTATAATATAAGTTTATTGAATATATTCCAATTCAAATACCACGGTCGTTAGCTCGGCAGAGCATAAAAATCACCTCAGATAGTCGGTTCTAAATGTGTCAAACTTACTTACTGCGCATGACATACATTGGTTAAAAAATAAATTACTTTATCTGTCTTGCTACCAAGTAATTACAATCGGCTATTGCTATATGAAAAATTTTCTAAGTAGACCCAAACACTTTTAAATCATCTACATAAGGTAAAAATTGACATTCACAGGTACGTAGTTATATATTCTTCTTATAGTAGTAATCGTAAATCATACCTTATAGGTTATTATTTGACTTACTTTGGTAATGCCAGACTTAACAGGAATCTAGGCCCTCCAAGTTGCACCCCAGGAAAGTTTTCCCGACGTCTCGTAGATATCCTTCTATTCGATGCTTATTATAGCAGCTAGGAGTTCTCAGGTACGAAGTTCATATAAGTAGATATTCAAAAACTTTGTAATATCACATAAAACTTTTATTATATAAATGCAATAGCTTTTATACGGTTTTACAATTTATATTTTTAAAAGACCAAAATTTTTAATAATCTTCATTTTTCTCTTTTTTTTGTAACATTAATAATAAAATAATATCTCTATAGATACAATACATATACACCAGAATTTTGCAATTAAGTCACTTCGATTTTAAGATTAATTTTAAAATTAAATTTAA
>JABXWE010004648.1:0-19058 GCA_014611495.1 Limonius californicus | reverse complement strand
AATAGTTGTATGTAGATTTAATATAATTTGCTTGCTCGGGTGTGATTTTCTGGGTGAAGCCCGATCACACCTCCGCCTGATTCAAATATTAGAACTTGAATAATTATTTTTTCACCCTTGTTTATCTATTACCCTAACAACCCTCTCATTTATGATATTTATCCTATTGGAGTTCACTCTCTTATCACGTGTTATGCGTTCACGTTCTTACTCCGAAACTAATGATTCCAATGCCACCTCCAATAAGACAAACATTTTACAAATTTATAAATACATAAATACCTAGTAAAGGGATGCATAAATAAAGTATGCTCTTATACTTGCATGCTGTGCAGCGATGGTATAATATTGTCCTAGGTTTAGCCATATTTCTGGTGTGTTTATTCTTCTCATTGCCTGTCCCATTTTAGATCGAAGAACACTGTCATATGCCTTTTCTAGGTCTACGAATATCGTGTGTGTATCTATGCTTTTTGATTTGTTCTTTTCAATAAGTTGTTTCACACAGAAGATTTTATGCAGGCATGACCTACTTCTTCTAAAGCCACTCCGTTTTTCGCTTAGTGTTGTTTTATTGATTTCTATCTTATCTTTCAAAATTCTAGTAAATACTCTCATTATAACTGCTAACACACTTATTTCTCTATAGTTTAAGCGGGATCTTTTATCGCCCGTCTTGTATATTCAACATGTTCCAATCCGCTGGTATATTTTCGCCTTTTTCTATTTTGTTGAACATTTTCTTAATGTATTCCACTAGTCTATCTCCTCCTTTTTTTATCAGTTCCATTCTTACATTACCTGGGCCTGGTGCTTTATTATTCTTTCCCTTTTCAAGAGCTCCTTTTATATCTTCTGTGGTTATCTCTTCTATATCATTCATTCTTGTTATGCTTTCATTAGCTTCTAAATACTGTGGTATATTTTCTTGTAGCAGCTCTGAATAGCTTCCCATTGTGTTGGTGTTATTATCCGTTTGAAGTTCTTATGTGATTTAGATTTTCTTATGTTTTCTATCGTTTTCCATGCTTCTGTTGATTTATTATAACCAATGGTATGGTCGATGTCTCTACATAATCTATCCCAATGTTCATCTTGATTCTTTGTCTTTGGTTTTTACTCTTCTTCTTATTTCTATGTATATTTCTCTTATTTCTACCTTTTTATCTGAAATACATTATATGCTTTCTTGTTTCATCAATCATTTGTTCCAAATCTACGCTGAATTTCTCTCTAAATCTGTGTTTTCTATTTTCGATGCCCAGTACGTCATTCGCTGCATGGAATATACATTTATTCATGTGTTCGTACATTTCTTCCACGGTTGTTTCTTTATCCATCTCTAGTTTATTTTTCAGCCTATTCTGGTGTAATATTCTAACGCTGTACTGTTTCAGTAGATCCGTAGATATCAGTTAGCTCTACATTTCCAACGTGTGTATTGTCCTTATTTTTGTGTTGACTTATATATCAAGAGATTCAAAAAAGGCTGATCCCAGCGGGCTGTGGAAGAAAAGCCACGTCTTTTCTAGACTAAAGGAATGTTTATAATGTCAATTTCAGGTTAGGTTGTGTTAGCTGCCAATTTTCGGTATGTAATAATTTCATTAGGATAGCTCTCTCGGAATTCCACAAAACAAGGAGGAATCGAATAGGTCCATTCTCCGTCAACTTGAAAGCCGTTCCGAAAGTAAGATTCAATAATGAGTGCTCTTTGAAATGTATTAAACATCATTTTAACAATCTGTCAGATTCGTAACAAAAAAAAGATAACTAATTTATCTGACATCATAAACATTCCTTTAGTCCTTTGGTAAACACGTGATTTTTCATTCCGTGTGTCCGCCAGTTACTCTAAATGATGTTCCAATACCTGTCAAAACGGAAACCAAATACCTGGTCCTGCACCTGGACCAACGCCTTACGTGGAAAAAACACATTCAAACTAAACGCCAGCAACTGAACCTGAAGTCCCGCCAAATGTATTGGCTACTTGGAAGAAAATCCAACCTCTCCTTACCTAACAAGTTACTGCTCTATAAAACTATATTGAAACCAATATGGACATATGGGGTACAACTTTGGGGATGTGCCAAACCAACTAGGATCAAAATAATACAACAGTTTCAATCCAAAACACTCCGCGCTATGGTAGACGCACCATGGTATGTCTCAAATCAAACCTTACATGAAGATCTCGACATTCCATTCGTCACTGAAGAAATCCAAAGATTTGCCCAAGCTTACCACGATAGACTCCAGGGTCACAACAATGATCTCGTACACCAACTGTCCACTGCTCACCCACCTTTAAGACGACTAAACAGGACCTGGCCTCACGACCTGCAGGCACCCTAATGTGAAAGGAATACTATAGAGTACCACTAATTAGTGGTTCCTCCTAACAAGGCCAATATAAACCATCATATTTACTTAATACTTCCTGTAGAGTAGATTGTAAATTTACTATTAATAAAACAAAAAAAAAACTATTTAAGTCTCCTATTACAATAACTTCATGTTGACGATGTATATTTTCTAAGATATCATTTAACTTGTCGAAGAACTCATCTTTTTCCTCTAACATTGTGTTGTCGTTCATTGCATATACTCCGATTATTTCTGTCGGTTGTCCATAAATATTTATATTCATTTTTATTATTCTTTCGCTTACCTGTTCAAAGACTGTGATATATTTTGCCCATTTATCTTTTAATAATATCGGGACTCCTCTTTTAGCGTGTTGGTGTTTATCCACATCGCTCCATATGTGTATATAATCCCCAAACTTCTCTTCTCCCATTCCCTTTTTCTTGGTTTCACTTAAAATTATTATGTCTAAATTCGTGTTATCTATTTCTGAGATCACCTTTGTTTGCTTCGTTCTCAATCAATTATTGTCCGTTTTCGTCGCCATAGTCGTCTTCTATTTCCATTCGAGTTCCGAGGCTTGTTTGTATCGTTTTTTGCAGGATAAAATGTTTTCCGAAGAATAAGTAGCAAGCCCATCCCTTCAACCCCCATCCAGAGGACCCGGTAATTTTCCCATCAAGCTTTCTTCCTCTAGCCTTTGGTGAGCCAACACCTCCCTGCAAGGCAGCAGTACCGTTACCCTGGTGTGGGGCCCTTACAGGGTGCTATCAGCTGGGCCAGCTGAACCCTGGTTTTTTCTCGAGGTTGCTACTCCTCCCCCTCCTCCTTTCTAATCCTGGCTTGGGAGGGGTTGGCTAAAGCCAAGGCGGAGTTAGATTTTGGTTCTCAATGTCTAAAATCGAGACCTCAAGATTTCATATTCTGTAATTTCAGGTCCAAATTAACATCTAGCTTCTACGTTCCACGCGTGTTCAGATCTCAAGACGATATTATGAATTTGGGTATCGAAATCTCAAGTTTTAGGATACGGTTTTGACTTTGAGCGAGTTTGTAATGCAGTCTCTCAATAGTTGAAATAGAGAAATTACATTTTAAATCTAAAATTTAATTCGAAATCTTAATTATGCGGGAATTTAAGATGAAACTTTCAAAAAAAAATTAGGATTTCAAATTAAAAGCTGAATCGATGAGTTTTCTGGTTTCAAGTTCAATGCAGGTCGAAATTTCAGATCCAAATAACCACGAAATTACAATGTTCGATAAAGAAATCGAAATCTTGAGCTCCAGGTTAAGATCTTAAGTTTGATTCAATTTGAAATCTAGATGTCATACTTGCAGTCGCAATTTTATATTTAAAGTTAAGATGACGCATTTAATCTAGAATCTAGAAATAGATAGTTTAAACAACAAGTTTTGAGTTTAAAATTAAAATAACTTATACTAATTTTAATTTTGAAATCACATCTCTAAAGTGTATAGTCAACATCTCGAGTTTTTTCTTCATAGAGTGCTTTATTCCTTACGAGACGTAGCGATTTTCTCTCCTATGGTTGTGTTGCGCGTTTAGAGTGCCACAGACATAGAGGACCTACAGCTTAACGTGGGCTCCGAACCAAGGGAAGTGTAAACACTTCTACTCCAGAGAAGATTTACTAGGCCGAATACCTCGCTGGTTTGCCATTGCCTTGCGAGGGAGAACGACCGTTAAAAATCTGATGTTCCGTAATGGGAAATGAATCCAGGACCTTCAGCGTAGGTCTAAGTCTAACGCGCTAACCTCTAGCCCACGGCCGCCTCCAGTTTTAATGAATAATTTTCAATTTGTTGAAAATATACAAATGTTGTTCATTATCTGAAGTAAAGATGTCGAACTTTTAGTTTTAGGTTAGATATTCAACTCTCTAGTTTTAAGTTGACATCTCGTGTTAAGATGAAATTTGATCATGAAATTGCCGTTTCACGTTTCCAGCGTGCAGTATAGATTTAATATTTCAAGATTCAAGTAGAACGATCTGTTTTAGACGAGTTCTTTAATATTTAAACCTCAAGAACACGTGAGTTTAAGGTCAAGTTCTAAAGATTACAACTTAACGTCTGCATTAAAGATAAAATTTCCAATTTCGATATCTAATTAATAATTTAGTTTAAAATATAGCTCTAGATTTTGAAATCGTAATATCTAGTTTAAAATTGAGATTTTGATTATATTTCAAGATCGCTTTTTTAAAAGCTATGTTATCGCATTATATCCTTGAAATCGAGAATACGTTTTAAAATATGTGGCAGATATCTAATTATTATATAAAATAAGCGCTACAACTTCGCGACCTGTTTCTAAGAATAAACATTCCTAATCAGCTTTGTACAGATAATGTTCTCAAGGTTCAACAATATATTGTTTGCGCCTATGATATGGGAGAGTAAAAACCAAATACAAAAAAATGACTTATCTGTCAATTCTTCTTTTGCTAACTAATAACCGTAGAAACATTGTCTGGAATTGAAAATAAAAATAATGTTTATCCAGTAAATTAATTTTGATACTTGGGTCAATATTTATTCTAAAGCTAACGTTGTGCTAAGGAAGTTTGAATTTGTAGAATATAAATATACAGGGTGATTACTTTATATTGTAACAGGTAAGTAGGCTACACATATTGCAGCTGTTTGTATCTTAGTACACCTTACATTGTTTAAATAAATAAAAATCGTAGTTTCGTTGAATGTACTAAGAAACTACAATAAAATTATTTACTAATAAATAAGATGTAGCTTTTGCAATAGCTACATTTACAATATTTATTTCTTATAATTTAAACAAAACAAACATAGAGAAAGCCAAAACAGCATAATATGTTGACACAATAATAAGATCAACAAGAACAATATAAAAATAAAAACAGAAAGAAAAACACTAATGAATGACCTAATAAATGTTAAAACTGCCGTCCACCTTACTGTTCACATAAGTCAATCCGCCGCAGAAGAGAATTTCTAACAAGTTAGTATGTGTGGGTTGATTGACCTACATGTCCTACATCAGTGGTTCTCAACCTTTTCACTACTGGGGACCACTTAGTACCCTTCAGAATCCTAGGCGGACCACATACGATAGAATTAATATTTCCACAACAGTTACATAGGTCGTTTTTAAATGATTCATGAGAATATTGTTTTTTTGGCAGCCATTCACAGTTCATATATGTAACAGAAATTGGGTAACGATATAAAATCAATCGGCCATCCCTCCAAAAGTATGAAAACTCTTAGTCCCTAGTTAAAATTAAATTTCTTTCTTTTCTATATTTATCAAGAAAATATTTAAACTTACTTTATACATTTGTTCGCGGACCACATGAAAATTGCCCGCGGACCACAAGTGGTCCGCGGACCACAGGTTGAGAATCACTGTCCTACATGATACAATATTTGTTTCACGTAAATCTTCCTGAGTTTCGACGGGATTTTCGTAGATATCGTTCTTTAGTTTACCCTACAAAAAGAAATCTAACGGAGTCAAGTCCGGACTACGTGGTGGCCAAGAATGAATTACACCTCTTGCAATTAATCTGTTGTGGGAGGTTTCATCTAGGTACTTTCTTACAATTCTATGGAAGTGGACAGGTGTTCCGTCATTTTGAAATCACATACGCTGTCTAACATAAAGAGGAATACGGTGCCTCAGAGAGTACCTAAATCCGTCGGTCCCCCTGGGTTAGTGCGCCACGTCACTAACTACCTCAAGCAGGGTTAAAGTGGCAGCAGGGTGCGGAACCGAGTATTTGGACATCCCGGCAATCATTTCCCATACGCAATTTATTTATAAAGAGGAATGTTTTCCAAAAGTTGAAGCAAATCAATTTTCAAAATATAAATACATTTCCTCATTTAAACTACCCTCAGAGAAGTGGGGATCAACGATAAAATTGTCAACGATACCGTACCGCACATTTACAGGTAAAGTTCTTTGAAAGTGTGCTTGCCGAATCTAATGTGGGTTATTTTGTGAGGTATTCAGTAAGGTGTTACACTAATGTGATGTGGTAAGGATAAAACCGGTTTGTTTCTAAAATGTTAAATACTGAACTTTGGCTAAAGCCTACAGTTCTTGCAACTGCTCGTTTGCTTATATGGGGATTACCAGTTACTTGTTCGATGACTGCCGCTTCAGCTTCTATGGTTGTAACATATCGTTGTTTTACCTTTGAATTGGAAAACTGTCCAAACTATCGCAAATTTCTTTCCAAGCGTCTAAAGGCATTATGTGATGAAAGGGGTCTATCCGGGAATCTTTGTTCATATTGTCGAACTGTTAAGACCGCCGCCCCTCTGCATTCTCCCAAAAACAACATCATATCCGTTTTCTTGCTATTAGAATACATTGAAACTGATTGTTATTATCACAAGAATCCATACAAACCAACAATTCTGTACAGAAGTTTGTTAAGTTTTGACAAAACAGTAGTTGACATTTGCCTGTCCAAAGGACTCTTAATGTAAAAAAATATATTTGTTATTGCTTAAAGAAAACTTAACTATGTATTTCATGCGCATGTGAGGGGTGTAGCCTACCTACTTGTTACAAAATAAAATGATCACACTGTATGTCATATTTTGTAAGGCATTATAGTTTATTTGAATAATTTCTGCCATTTCAGGTATATCTGAAGAATTTCTTCGACAATATTAAATTCCACTTCCACCCACTTATTCTCTTTGCATGAAACCAAATTTTCTATGAAGAACTAAAGCTCGAGAAACCCTTAAACATCAATTTTGCTGACGCACTTTGATGCTTTCAGAAAATCCCTTCTGATATTAAACAAACTCGATCAAAAACAAAAATTAAAGCCGAGCATATCCCTAAATTCAAACCCAGGACACGCACAACCCTAAAAGCATCCCCATTCTTGGTTTCGCCTCGTAAGCGAAATTCCACTTCGCGGAAAGCTCACTTTTCATTGATCCTCTTCCATGAACTAGCCCGCGCTCCGTTCATTATTTCAGCGTCGGCATTGCCCACCCCAACATTCCGTTTTCACAGAATTACAGCACACCAACGCGGGAAGTTTTCCTCGAACATGATCCCCAAAGCGCGGGCATCCGAGCGAGAAACACCACCCCTCCCGAAACGGGGTGTGTTTTCCCGGATTGTTATTCCGATAACATGATATTCGGGTGGAGCAGAACATAAATTATCATCCCCTAAAGCTACGCAGTCCAAGGTCGCCTGCTCTAGGTCAGTTGGTGCGTGTGGAAATGACGTAATTTCGAGTTGTGGACGTGGGCTTGTTTGAGAAGGGATCCGGGAAAGCTCGAACCGCTTTTGTTTCTGAGTAAATGGTAAAAGTTCTTGTGGCTTAAAAAGAACCGCGGAAAGTCTTTCATTATTCACGTTGGGAAAAGCTGGCTGAAAGCCTGAAACTGCTCATGCGAAAATTTGTAATATCACTCTTAAATCTATGAGGCGGGTTGTGATGTTAATAAATTGAAATTTATTTGCCTACTCAAAGAGATTCCATGGGATGTAATTTTAATGAAACGTTTTAATTTTAATTAAATTTGAGCTACCCAGGAAAGCCGTTTGATTTTTTTTAGTTTTTACATTTAATATTCCTCAGTAAGACTAGAGACAAATTTGAAAAAACACAAAATTTTGAAGAAAACACAAAAAATAAATACCTATGTTCAGGAACGTCAAACATAAGTAATTAATTTCCAACTTAATAAATTAGTAATTGTATTAAGGGAAAATATAAGAAGGACTGGTCCATCAAAATAAGCAGACTAAAGGGAAATCCGTTTTAATGTGGGTAGGTAAAAATGGGCGCATTATTAGACTGTAACTTTCCCATAGTTGAAACAGTTTTCTCTGCGTGCATATTTGAATTACAATTCGTTGGAATCCCCACATAATACAGGGTGTGACAAAAGTTGCAGTTTACAAATAATCATTAAAGGTTAAATGAAAGTTTAAGAAGCTTAAAAAACTACACTCGTCAATTATGATTATTTCGAACGTAAACACAAACCTGACGGTTTTCATTATTTAGTTTTAGAATATTTACGCTGTTAATATTAACACCCAAATTGGAGAGCGAACACCGCCATCATCAACTTGAACTTCAGTTCGAATTAATACAGGATGGACCCAAAGTTGCAATTTACAAGTAATTATTAAAAATTTTAAGTGGAAGTTTAACAAATTAATAAGAGGAACTCGTAAGTTGTGATTATTTTAATGGTAGACACAAACTGGAAATTTTTACCATTTACTTTATAATATTTACCCTGTTAACACGTATATCTGAGTTGATTACATTCGCCGCCGACATCAAGTTGAAGTAATAATTTCGAACTAATACAGGTTGTGACAAAAGTTGCAGTTTACAACTAATCATTAAAAGTATATGGCGATTATTTTGAACACAGGCACAAACCGGGTAGTTTTATTATTTAATTTACAATATTTATGCGGTTTACAGGTACAACTAAGTCGGACACCAACCACCGTCATCACTAACATGAATTCGTAAATTCGAACGAGTATAGAATATGCCTAAAGTAATGCTTACATCAATATCGGTAACATTTAACTCAAGAATAGGAAGGAACCAGATCTGACAGTTTGTAGGGAACTCTAGTATTTTCATGATCATTGTATCCGACTTGTACTAGATTGATTTTATTGAATGAAATAAAAAAATGTAACTTTACGTCTTTATTATGCATACAAAAGCTAAAAAATACTAAACAAAAAATTTTTATAATGTGATTGGAAATGATCCCAGCTTTTACATACAATACCCACATAACCAAAGTTACCCAAAAGATAGCTAAAAGTTAACCTCTCAAAAATAGAAGGTCGCCATTAGTCAACCAAAAGTTAATCTGTAGGTTAAATGTCACAAATTAGTTAACCATAGAGCAACCTTAAGGCATCTTCAAGGTCGCTAAAAGGTTAACCATAAAAGATGTCCAAAAGCTTGAAAGTCATCTTTTGGTTAAGCATAAAAGATGTCCAAGAGCTAACCTCGAAACTAAGCTTGTGGTTAACCACAGAAGATGTGCAAACGCGAACTTTGAAAGTCATCGTTTGCTTAACTATAAAAAATGTCCACAAGCTAAGCTTGAAAACCATCTTTTGGGGACCTTCTTGATATTCTCAAAAGTTAATCTCGAAAGTCGACTTTTGGACGTCTCCCCAACACACCTAAAAGTTATGCTCTGTGGTTAACCGTTATACCAACCCAAGAAGGTTATTTTTCAAGGATAACCATATTGACGGTAAATAAGTGAATTGAGAATCATAACTAAAAGTTAATAGCTCATTCTGTCAAAAAACACCCTCTAAGTGTTTCTGTAAGGCAAACTATCCAAAGAATGCTATTGCGGTTTCAATTAGGATGATCGTTTTATATCTTACAGAATGAGTAAATAAAAAACGCAGTACAAACAATTGCTATTTATTATTAGGCAAATATTTTAAATATAACAAATTATGTACTCACAAAAAGCATCAATTTTAACCTTAACCGTAATATCCAAGACAGTATTTTTTACTGCGACTTCTTAAGGGTAAACGTGTTACTATTGTGTAATAAATATGCTTGTCAGATTTTCATTAGATTTACACTACATTTTTTACATCACCTCCCGCTCCCCCAACTTGTTAAAGATAATGTAGAAAAATGAGTATACCAAACAATATTAACCAACAAATACAATCTTGTGTTACATTGGGATTACTCGACCCAAAAATGTTAAACAATTTTCTTGGTTTAATATAAATTTGGTAAACATTATAAAAAACAAAATGAACTAAAGGAAGGTTTAAACTACCCCTGAACTTTTTGACAGACAGATATTTAGCAATTGGCCTTGATATAGGAAAACGTAAAACTTAAATTAAATTTTAATACAATGAGGTAAACCAGTTTATCAGAAAACTTTCCACGATTATTAAGTGCAAAAATGAATAAACTACATAAATATAAAAAGGGATTCGATGTAACTGAAATTATAAAAGAAGTCATATTCATGACAGTATAACATACCAGTTGATTATTCGGATTATATTCAATCCCTGTAACTTGAACATTTGATGGGCAACGATCCAGCCTAAACCAATAATGATGTGTCACCCATAGAACAGATCCTCTAGTTGCATTTCCAACGTTGATACCACTAACCAACAAGAGGTTAACCTAAAAATTACAACTGCCCGTTCCAATCACATTAAAATATTCCATTAAGTTTAATGGTATAAAAGAAACAGTTACCTTATGAATTATTGGAAATGATGCACACAATAAACTTAAGACTATAATCGAAAATGGATGCTACTTTTTTTTAAGAGTATGACCATTGCCCATGCTTTGCAAATGCTATTGGCTTAAGAAAGAAACCCCGGAAGAAACAGCGCATGTCTTATGTCATCCAACCATCCACCCCTTAACAGTTTACGCTGTGGATCCGTTCCATATTCATGTTGCAATATTTATTGTAATTTTATTTATATAATAGAATAATTATCGCTTATCAGCATGTTCAATTTTGTTGTTAAACCCACAATACTATATAACCGTAATTGGGTTGCTAATCCCTGATTTTACCTATCCTCTTCATAAAGCCTAAAGTAATTTCGGTTCTACTAGAAAGGCAGACAACGTAAGTACCTATGACTAATCTATAAGGAATCTAGAATATTTTTGGATATTCCCAGATTTCCTTTCTTTCTTTTGGATTGTGAGTTTATTTGAACAAATGCTACAAGAATTTGACAGTCACCTTTTACTTAATAAACGATTAGTTATTCACTTCTGTAGGTAAGTAATTGAAAAATGGGAAATAAGCAATAATAACATTACATTTAGATTCAATTTGTAAATATGTTTAAACCCAATTGCAATATAGGTACTTAGTTATTCACAACAGTATTATGAACATTCTAGTTATTGAGCACGTAACCGAAAACTAATCACTACAGATCTCTTTAAAGATATGCAGTTGTAAGGTGCACTTTAAAGTTAGTCAAAAGTCAACCTTTTTAGTTGCGATAAAGTTAACTATTCAGAGTAACTCGTGCACAACTTTAAGTTGAACGTAACGGATACTGTAGTTTTGGTAACTACTACGGATGCACAAAGGACGCCTTTAAGTCACCCCATCTTTCCAGGTTATGAAATGAACACGTTGTGGACAGTCAGAGTTAACTTTGGTTATGTGGGTATCTCGTGGGTCTTTATATGTTTCAAATGTATATACACTTTTGGATTGAAAATTACACGTTAGTAGTTGTACTTGACAACTTAAAGGTATAATAATTAGTCCTTCAATGTACCAATTAATGATATAATCAAAAATGTTAGAAGACCTAACACACGAATTGCGACAAAGAATCAAGAAAAGTACAAAATATAAACAAAAATTCGCAAAAATCATAATTTTTGAAAATTTGTTTGTAACAATTTTAGAAGTTCACTATTTTCAGTGAGTTAACTTCAATAGTTTCGTGTCTATTAAAATTCTGTTATGTTAGGGTTTTTAAACATGTTACAATTTATTGTGCTGTTGCAATTTTCAAAACATAGATTTCTTTTTATGAAAGCTGCAGAGAATATTTTGTTTATATTTTTGTAATTAGTTATTCTGAAAATGCGATAATAAAAAACATGGATTGTTTCCTTTTACGATTTTTAATTGCTTTGAGAATGATGTTGGATTTAAACAATAATCGGTCGTATGCTAAATTTGATTACAAGAAGTTATATAGCACAACGGTGCTTGAATTACTTGAATTTTAACTAAGTTGTTCTTTAACAAAATGAAAACAGAAGAATGCCGCAAAAACGTGTTTGAAGCCCGCAATTGATATAGTAGGCGAACTAACTAGAAGACCACCGCTTGAAAAAAACGTTTAGTTAACTTGAAACTCTTTCAAGAAACAGAGGTAAATTTGTTAATTTCAGAAGATATATTCCAAAACGATTACCATCTTGGTAATGTTAGTTGCATTTTCTACAAAACATGTTACCCGCTCTGTTGAAAGATATAGAATTCAATATACGACCGAAAGTTTGGTAGCTACATGATGGCTGTTCTGCTCACAACAGTTTGATTGTTAGAAATTACTTAAATAATGTATTTGACGCAAATTGGCTTGGAAGAGGAGCTGTGCATCCATGACCACTGAGAAGTTTCTACATCACTTCCCTAGACTTTTTCCTTTGAGCTGCAATTACAAAAATAGCATACCGAATTTCGATAGTAAAAGAGTATTATTTACAAAAAGAATACCAAAGGTGTACATCAATTACACCTGGCACGTTTGCTCGAGCCCTAGGATCGCTTTTAAACCGAATTAGAAAATGAGTGGAAGCGGATGAAGGCTATTTTTGATATTTTTCGCCTGTTAAGTTTTTACTACAATACGGCTGCACCAGTCGGTGGTTTTCTTGTTAAATACTAATTTAAATAATATTAGTAAAGCTATAAATTACTACAACAGGAGATCAACTCGACAGAAGGTAAGTATAATACATTTATATACTATAAAAAATTAATAATCTCAATTACTGTGATACATATTTGTTGGGTTGCGTCAATCAATTTTAAGGGTAGGGTATACATAATAACTTCAGGGTCTTTTGAAATAGATGGCGCGTCAGTAGATTGCATCTTGAATATGAAGGGCATAGGCAACTAACATTACATAAAGCAATAAATCATTGGTTTGAATGCCTGAGGATTTAACGATTACCTATTGTAGTGTCCTTTACCGGCAGATAGGTATTTGCCCGAGATAAATATCTATAAATTGGAAAATCGCAATATTCGCATTTTTTTTTAAGTTATAGATCAACCAATTACAGTTCCACTAACCCATAAGTATTTGTCTGCTTCAAAATACATATGTAATTAAAGATATAAAATCCTGCAGTCAATTGAAAATGCGTAGAGTTATGTCCCAGAAGATGCTCATTTCCAATGCTCTTACAAGTAATAAATTATTATTATTAATTATTACACAAAACTAACCTACGATAAGTTTTAATTATGGTATTATACTAATCAAAGCAGTGGTGCCAAACACGCGGCTGCAAGACCATAAAATACGGCCCTCGACCCGAAGCTTGAAGTTGATTTTATTAAAATAATAAAATAACATTCAGAAAAAATGTAGTACCTATACATTTTTATAACATTGCAAATTAAGTAGTATCGTGTACCAAGGAACACCGTTTATCTTGCCTATTTCTTTTTGGTATAGTTGGACCAAACTTTTAGTAGCGAATGTTAAGCTGTTGACTTAAAGATAAGCTGCAAGTGTTGGGGTCGTTGCAGGTAGGCGATCAAGAACGTATTAAGAAAAATTTGTGAATGGATAAATAAATATGTTATACAAGCGGAAATGCTTAAAATAATACTTCATTTTTAAATTACATAATATACACATTTGACAGGATTTGCTAATATTATTAAACACAAATTTACATTTTATTTTATTTGTTTAATTTATTCAAACTCGATGTCACTAATTTCTGAGGCATCAGATGAAACAGCTCCTAAATTAATCATTAAAGGAGTGATTTCATATTTTGGAACATACTTTTGTTCAACCTTAATGATGTGTTCCACGCAATTTTTCCAATATTTATCAATTTCAGAAGCAGCATCTCTGGATAAGACCCAACACTTTGTTGGAGAAGTATTTCTTTCTCTGACGTTTGTTTCCAAAGTGCTTTACGTCATTTCGATCGGATTAAATTCGCAAACGTAGGAGGTTATCTTAAAACATTATGGCCGTTTGCAAGGACAGTTTCTATAACAAAATATTATATAGGAGTATTATATTTTAAAATTCTGTTCTATTAGTTTTAACAAAGTTGGTTTAATTTTCACATTGCCAGGAATAGAAACATTATTTTTATTATACTTATCTGAAAACACCTTGTTTTCATCTGCTTTTACAAAGACGTAAAGGTGGCATTTTCAGAACAGCGCACGGAAAATTTTTCCCGATCTCCGTTTTTTTCCGTGCGCTAAATAAAAAAATACAATTGAAATTAATTATAAGAACAAACAATTATTTATTTATAACACTTTTCTGAAAACAACAACAACATAATTAGTATATTTAGGAATGGCGAGATCTCAAAAAAGTTAAAACTAACATGAATTAAACTGACAGAAAATAAAACAATGCCGATAATAAATATATCGTTGCTATGGAAATGTTAATCATGATTGGTACTATTACGATGTATTATGATTACTTTGAAAATAAAATGTTCTAAATTTACTTTTTATCCTTTTTTGCGTTGTTTTTAGATAAGTATAATAAAAAGTATCGTTCATTACACGTCCGGAAATGGATTTTTCCGTGCTTGCATGACTTCCCGTGTTCGGCTTCGCCTCACACGAGAATTTGTCACGCGCGCACCGAAAAATCCTTATTTCCAGACTCCTAATGAAATATACTATTTCAGAATATATAGGATTTTTTGTGAATACTTTTCAAAAAGTAGGTTTAACAATAGTTTTATATTATTATAGAATTATGAAATCAAGAAAGAGTTACATGTAGAGGTTATTATTTTTAGCAGAATTCCATAAACCCTTCTTTGGTTCTCCGCACATTTTATTTTGTTTGCGTCGGTTGTACAGAAGTAAGGATTACGAGAAGCACGTGGCAGAAAAGGGTGCCGGTGGTGAGCAATGGGACATAGAGCTTGTCAACACACCTTGTTGTTTGAATGTTAATGGTGATTTCCCCGTTATTGAAGTAGAATAAATTGATGTGAACAGTTAAACTATAAAAAAAATGTAGATTGTTTTATGTTGTTTTCTATTTATTCACGTATCTCCGTCGTATCTTCTACGGATCTTTAACTTTTCTTTTACGGTAGGGTTGAGCGAAGACGGTAGTTCAAATATACAGAACTTGGAAAACCTCCTACCGCCACCACCTCGTTCAAATTTACTTTATACAATCCAAGTTCATCAGTTCCTACTGAAGGTGGCCACTCGAACTGAAATAGTTATTCAGGTGTTCTGAATATTGTGGTCCTAAGGGATTTTCCAATATTTTCTTTTATGAATTAAAAATGAAAGTCTTTTTTAATTTGAATCCTGAATTATTCTTCTTTCTCTCTTTTCTTCCCCGACTTAAACTGATAGAATTTTGAGTTGATATAAAAACGAAATTTATATTTAAAAATCTTGTATTGCCTTTGCATTTTTTTTATCAAAATTGCAATTTTTTTCTGGTTGTTGGCTAGCGCGTAATTGTGTTTAAATGAAACTCAGTTTGATCACAGTTTTTCACGCCCTGTTGGAAAAATCAAGAAGCTGTTAGGTAACACTTTTTTAAACGAATGTTTTGGTCTGAAATTAATGACGTTTCATTAAAGTTTAGGCACTTAAAATATATGATAGGTTAATGGCAGTCTGCCATGTTTCAATTATCTTAATAACTTGTCTTATTTACTGTTGTAAAATCGCCATATTGTAATGAAACTTATTTATATTGTAAACACATAAAGTTGAATTTAGCAGAAGCTTAAATAATCTGTTTAGGACAAAAAATGTGTTGGTTTAATAAATGTTAGTTAAAGTAGTCACAATTTATCTAAATTATACAGAAAACAATTTTTAGAATCTTATTCATATTTCGTGCTGAGAAAAAGAATACGAAAGTACCTTAATATGTTTGGCTTTCTAAAGATAATAATATTTAATGCATTTCGAATGTTATGGTTACAGCGAATTGATATTATAATTTGAAATGAATAACTTTTTGATGGCCATTGCAAACATAAAAGCTGATGTAACTTACGTCTTACTGTGATTTAATCCCATACAAATTGAAGAGAAAGTCGTTATTCAAATATGTTACATTTTTATCTTAATTGGAAATTACAACTACATTGCATAAAAAAGGCATGACGCTTCTTTTTGAATTTAACCATTTCAATCGAGTAAATAATGACATTTATTATTATAACAGACAATATTACAAGGAGTTACAATATAATTATAATGGAATGTTCATTTAATTTGTCCAATACTGTACGAAATTGAAAGATTAAATATCCCTGAACTTTCACTCTTAATTGCACTTTATGCCCACTTAACATGCTCACGCTATCTGCTCAGGATATCTTAGGTGAAAAAGGAAAACGGAAACGCTTGTTTGCAAGGAAGTGTGTAAATGTTTTCAGTAAACTCGGCTGCGAGCGACCTTCATTATGTAGGATCGTCACGGTTGGATCTACCCATAGTTTTCATTAGATTATGGGTCTTCCATCCTCTTCTAGTTAATTTGTTATATCTACGATACGCCTTTTTTGGCGTAATGACTCCGAAACTACATGTCGTTAGGTTGTAACGCTCCGACATTGACTTATTTACTGCACACTTCTCAATCGGATCCGCGTGCCATAATTTTCTTCTTCGTTGTTTATCGCCTTTGTGTGCCTATTGATTGCCGTTTGATTCCTTAAAAGTAAAGACCAGAACAACGGAATTGTATGTTGCTTGATTGAGGTAACTGTAGTTTTTGTCTCTTTTTTTGTGTTGCAAAGAATCATTTTTATTCATCAACCAGCTTGTATTTTTTATGGATATTCATCCACAGTTGTATTGAGCAGCAAGAATTGTTATATTTGGGGTTTTGAAGAAACTTATGTTTAAAAGGGTAACATATTGAATTATGTGACGTTCAATTACTTCGAATGGTTTAAAAAGGAAACGAATAAGCAGACGCAACACATCGAAACCAAAAAATAGTTATTGAAAATATAGTAAGAAATTTTGAATTATCATTATTATCTATTATACTGTTCAAGGTTATGTGTTCACTATTTGTTATTAATGAAAATACGATGTCGACATACTTGAAAGATTTGTAGTATCTACTTTTTACGCAGACATTGGTGATGAAACCAGAAAAACCGGTAAATATTAGATTCTCGATTTACTTGCCAAAATATAATTGTTAACGGAACATCTCCTGCTTCTATTGTAATTTACTTCATTCAGTGTATCTTTTCTAATTTAATGTTAGGGTAATTGTCTATAAGAAAATCGAGAGATTCATACGCAAAATATTACTGATGAACTATTTCGCTACGATAATTCCTTCAATAATTATTATGAAAACACCAATGTAATTGTATTCCCTCAAATAAATGATTTTTCATAAATAGTTTCTTTAGAGTACCGCAAATAATTGCTGCAAGGTGCTAATGCAGGAGACCGTGCTGGTCGTTGTGCAGTCTTTTTACTGCCTATAAATTGATCTACATAGAGGTTGCTTAATTAAATACATCGGTCTGTATCAGTATCATCTAATTATATCTTCAATAGCTAGAGATTTTGAGAAAGTAATTTAGTTAAGCCCAACATAATAATGTAAATGGCGTACACAGTTTTGTAAGTAACTGTATCGAATATTGTGTTTCTAGGCGTTTCTGCAAACGTCTAACTTCAGGCCAGAAAATTAATTTAAATTACACATTAATAAGATGAAAATGAATTTTTAGAATAGGGATGGAGGTGTCAAGCGACGAGAAAATAATAACTTTTTACATATTAGGTACATAAAAAGAGATGGCAGTAACTTGTTTTCAGTGCGTGTCCATACAGAGTGTACCAATTTTTTTAGTAAGGAAACTATTGTTCACAGTGAGAAGCTAATTGCGACAGCCGGCAAGATCGCCAGAGGATTAAACCGAGGATGTTCTCTTATTTTTGATACATACTGTTTAAGTGCACTTCAGAAATATCTTAAAATCGAAGGTAGATAACTAGAACTTAACACAGACTTATAGTAATAAAGAAATATTAAATATAGACTTAATACAGTTTAGCCGAAGATGGCAATAGTCCTTGGAGACTTATACTACACATTCATTGTACGGTTTCCATTGTTTGATTTCCAAATTGTATTAGTTAGTCACTTTGAATGCGTCTAGGATTGGGCATGTTACAAATTCCAAATTAATATGTTAAACTCCTTACATATTATAATTTATGCTCCGTCGCACCTTATTTGATGGCTATGCACTTTTAAATAGAAAGACAATTAGCTATCCGCCGACGCTTACGCAATAATCATAAAAACAGAACGCCATTACGAACGGTAGCGCGATTGAGAAACCAAACTGCTAAAAAATGTGTAGGACACGTTTTATTGAACAATGCTGTTACGTATAGCAATCTCATTGTTTTTTTCGGGCATCTACATTTAAGGCCGGTTCACACTTTAGTGTAAGATATGGGCAAGGCAACGGTACGGCACGGGCTCGGCAAAATTTCTTTCTCATTATTCTTATGTATTTTGCCGAGGTGCTGCATACACACCGACTGACCAAGCGACGGCACCTGCATGCGGGTTTTCTTCGAAACAATATTTGCCAAGCCCGTTTCGCGAAAAATGCCAAGTGTGAATGCTCAAGCGGCAGTCCAGCTGCAGCCGATAGTCAACATGATGCGTCTGAGGCCATCTTTTCCTCGGAGCAGGACGAAATTCGGATTGAATATAAACGCGAAAATGAAGAATTATCTGATTTCTCACACAAAAAATGCCGATACTCAACATAAAGTTCGGTATGCAATGTCACAAATTCTTATTTGTTATGCTTTTTTAATATATTATACCCTGTGTCTATAAAGTAACC
>JABXWE010004647.1:0-15723 GCA_014611495.1 Limonius californicus | reverse complement strand
TAAAAATAAAAATATATAATACGAGAATTTGTAATATGTAGATCTATATATTAAAACATAGACGTTCGGACCCAAAAGATAACAACTAGAGCTACAGCATGACTTATTTTATTAGGGTCCACTAGGACTCAATAGTCCCCACCAAGAATCAAAAAAAAAAGCGTGAAGCGTAGCATATAAGTTCAGCTAGTTTTAATATAATTGAGGTAAAGAAAGAACTTGTACACTTACCATACGCATTTTTGGCTTTGTCTGGTATATTCTTAAACTCGGGGTTCAGTTTTTCACATATTTCTCTCCAGGCTGCTATTGTGTGAGTTCGAGACTTATACTCTTCCAGAGTCTTGTCCCACACAGTTGGTCTCTCCTGTACTAGAGTAATTAATAGTTCGGGGTCAAAATCTGAATCCATATTCCTTTTTAATGTTTTGCACACAGCTTGAAATTCTATAGACAAATGAAAATTTCACTAAAGAAAATGGCAAATGCTCAGCGCGGGTGGCGGGTACTTCCCCGCGCTGTATGAAGACTTGCATAACAATGCATAGCCTATTCTACGTACGAGAGGTCGCGGGTGCGCGGGCGAGCTTAGGGGACCCGCGCTGCATTTTACCCGCGTACGGGTGATGCCCGCCACCCGCTTAGTGTGAAATGTTTCATTTCAAATAGTGCCCAAGAATTTGAGCGGATCCGCACCCGCACGCGGGCGCGGGCAACACCCGCTTCGTGTAAAAGAGGCCTTATATTTATGTTAGGCCTCTTTTACACGGAGCGGGTGTTATCCGCGCCCCGCGTGCAGGTGCGGTTGTACCGCGTCCGCAGCAGTGTTCAGACGGCGCGGGTGAGTGCTACCCGCAAGTCATCTTTTTTCGTTAAAAATACAGAAATACACCTAGTGTAGAACATCCATATTCCTTTTTAATGTTTTGCACAACTACACAACTTGAAATTCTACAGACAAATGAAGATTTCACTAAAGAAAATGGCAAATGCCCAGCGCGGGTGGCGGGTACTTCCCCGCGCTGTATGAAGACTTGCATAGCAACGCATATCCTATTCTACGTACGAGCGGTCGTGGGTGCGCGGGCGAGCTTGGGGGACCCGCGCCGCATTTTACCCGCGTGCGGGTGATGCCCGCTACCCGCTTAGTGTGAAATATTTCATTTCAAATAGTGCCCAAGAATTTGAGCGGACCCGCACCCGCACGCGGGCGCGGACGACACCCGCTTCGTGTAAAAGAGGCCTTATTTAGAAACAAATCTGTAAGCTATGCATTGGTAACTAATAGCTGGCGCAAGCAATCCAGGTAATGTACCTATGCAGACATTATGTTCATTCCTTGTCCAACTTAGTAATTGCGTAATTCTTCCTGATGGCACTCTTTAGTTCTGTTTCCCTTATATTCTAATACTTTTCTTTTATGTCTCGGTCAACAACGACAATTTGACTTTAATTATTTTCTAAAATTATGTTATAATTTGTGATAGAACGCATATTGCCAGTATTATTGGCAATTTTGATTACCGATATTGACACAATTGATCGTTATTTATTGCCGAAGTCGTCTTTACAGCTTTCTACGAACGTCTAAAAATCAAATTTCTCGTTAGTCAAAAAACCAATCGGTAGAGAAAAAGCAATCAGGAGTAGATATTTATAAGACTAGTTTCACAAATTTTCTAACGGTTTAGACTGCTTCTTATCAAAACTTATTTTCCAAATTAATTTTTAATTTTCGCGGAAATGTAGGCATTTTCTCCGACAGTCCACCTTTATAATCATCACCATTTAGAATAAAATTTTCTAGTACAGAACTTGATAGCACAAGAATGTAATGTTTAGTGAAAGGGTCAGTAAACTGCTAACCAGGGATTATTAAATGAATTGAAAAGTATTTGGTTCACCCGATTCAATTGTAGCAAGTGCTAGTTGATCTAGCGTTTCCCACTTAAAATTCCAAAATTCATCTTTTTATATTTTCTTGCAGAAGTAAATTTTATAATATAAATATTCGGTATTTCCAGTGTATATTCCGTCTAACGATACAAAATATAAGATAAAACGTCAAAAAAGCATTTGCTAACTTTCGTAAATCTTCTTTGAATAATGCTTTTATGTGCAAAAAAGCACCTACTGCTTTGAAGATTTTATAAACTTCTGTGTCAACGACGCTACGGCAACGAATATTTCCATTAAATTTACCTTTATAATAAAGTCGAAGAAAGAGCAATAACTCTGAACAATCTCCAAAATAAAGTACCAATAACAACAAACACATTTATATTCGGCTCAAGAATGTAATTTTGTGTGGACATTATTTAAATCTTTATGAAAAGTGAGGTTTTTGCAAGAATTTAGCAATAAAATGCTATAAAAGTATCATAAGGCAGATGGATTATACACAAACATCTACCAACCTCGCACTGAATATTCTATAGCAGTTTAAACAGAAAATGGTAAAAGACAGATATCGACTTAAATTTCCAATATGTAACCCCTACAGGGAAACGCTGACACATCTAAGCTTTTACAAGCAAAAATCTGGAAAAACATTCGTATCTGCAAGCGAGCTAATTTGTGGTGGAAATGAAGCCTTTTTTATTCAAAACTTTGCTGCCTGGAGTTGGTAAAACAGTGTTGTGTTCAAGAATCGTTTTGTTGCTTTGAGCTTAATTTTAATTAATTCTCCGTGCTCTTTCAAACTTCCCCTCTCTTTCTCTCTCGAGGTTTCGTGAAAACAATTTAGTATAGAACACTAAACAATGCTGTGATGGTAATGTTCGATTCAGAAGTAAATTGAGCAATGTGGAAATTTAGAGGAACTTTATTGTATATTTAAATAGTTCACTTCCACTTTGTAATTTTAGAAAATTAGAAAAAAAATACTGCATCTGAACTACAGAATTAATGAATGTTCCTCAGGACAGAAGCGCATACTGCAAATTAATAATGTCACTTACTTACTGTGTTATACACTGTTAATATTGAAAATGGGGTACAGTGGGGACACTAGAACAGCAACACAAAGTAGCCCGGCTTGCCATTTTAAGGTCGAAAATTGTGGATGATAAGTATAACTGATAAATTTTGATCTAATAGCTGTATGTCATTTCCACTGAATAAAACTAGGACACTTATGCATCGTATTTTCTCAATCTGCCGCCTTTGAAGAGGAGTAAAAATGCTGGAATGGTTAACTTTAAATATGCTTAGCTTTGCTGTCCTTATAGTTCTGAGGTATATTTACTTTGTTGCTTCTGTGTAACGTACTAAATGGTGACGTCATGAACACATGTAACGTACATTGACTGCAAGTTAAGAGACCCAATATAGTATTTTAGAATTGTATTTATTCTCAAATTCAGTCACTTAAAATTTTAATATTGTGCCAACGTATAAATTGCAAGGGCACACGAATGTTTAAGATTAGTAGCTCTTGGAAAAATTTCTCTTCATATGAAATACTTCTTTTGATAATTGAATACAAGTAAATGATACAAAAATCCATTACATGGTGTCACTCTCTGCCATTAATTTTATATTACCATGAATAAATTTATTCAATAACTCCCAACTGGTGTTTTTACCAGGAAAGGAAGTTCTTCTTTAATTTTAGTAGGATATTTGTTATTTGGAGGCACATTTCATAGAGGAATTTTCTATTGTGAAGCCTACCATAAAGGTTTTTTGTGAAAAATTCCAATGGAAAATTAAATTAACTTTGACAGCAGCAGTATTCAATTTATTTGTTAAAATTCCTTGTAGCTAGGACCACCACGCCACTGACCTAGATCATAAATTTAAACAAATAATCAATAACAAATACATACCTTGAGACTTCTAGGTTGAATTTCGCGACAAAGCGCAATCTGTTGGTTTTCAGCTTGATTGATATCAACGGTGTTGAGAGCACAAAAAACTTCTCCGATGATATCATCCCTGGAATATCGGTCAAAGCTCAGAACTACAAAGTGCAAGGTGATACTGGGGAGCTGATTGAAGTTAATGCCATAAAACGTGAAATCCTCATCGTAGACAGGGTTTCTGGTCTTACGGAGGACGCGAGTCTTAACTTTATGTTGTTTATCAGGAAGGAGTTGCAGCTTCACGTAGGGATCGCTTGAACCAAGATTAGGATCCTTAGCCGGAAGATCCCGACAACGAACAACGGATACTATCAGAGCATTTTTATCGTGTTTGTATCTGAAAACAAGGACCCAACGACTAAGTAATGAGTAGTTAATAAGTAACATAATGAATAAACGAACTGTATCTCTATGCATTTCTGATCATTAATTTGTTGTTTGAAGCTGAAACATTACCAACAAACATTTACTACGATATGTTATTAATTATTTATCTTTCCTATTTTTCTCACAACGATAAAGTATTTTGCAACACTAAATAAATTGCCTATGTGTGTTGTTATCATTAAATAAATAATATTCGAGCAGGAAATACTACATTATCATATAATTTTACGATATCATAAAGAATTGAACCTTTAAAACTGTTTCTTTAAATCAAATATTTTATTTTTCTGACTAAGCGATGCCCCTGAAATTCATCATTAGCTGAAATGAGTTCACATTATTACATGAACAGTTCGAAATGTTGTTGCATGAATAGCTTCAAAGCAACACTGTCATTAATATTTTCCCTTTGTAAGTGAGTCGTCTTTTGTTAGATCTTCCGACCAAATTAATTGGAAAAGTTGGAAACATTTTAAAAACAATACGAATTCGATATTTACACGTGCCTGGCCCTATTTTGTGTAGAAGCGGTTTGCTTTTCAAGTATAATTCATAAATGAACGGTATCTCTATGCATGTTTGATACATTCACAGGTCCATTGTGAAAGATATGGAACCATGGAGAACAAATGACAAGCTACATATGCATCTGGCCTTTGAGTGTTCTTGAGTTGTATAATTCTCCCAGTAACGTAATATTACTTGGCAGGAGATCAATTCGTTATATTGCCATTGTTGAGAATAAACATTCTAGAACTGTATTTGAAATAAAAGATACCTCTTTATCTAGAGTAATGTTTTAAATTAGTATTAGTAGCTAAAACATCCCTTACACACAAACCTACCTACTACATATGTAGTACCCATTTAAAAGTACGATTGTTAATTGTCCAAATAGGCAACACAGAATACATTGCGGAAACGGCTATAAAATTAAAACGCTGCGTTGTGAAAATTAAGATCAAAACGCTCGCTTCTATATTACTTTGGCAGTTTCGGGAAGGCAGTTTGAATAGTTACCTAGTTATCCTTGGTTCTTATGTTATTTTTATATTATTATTTTCAGTATAATATGTAGTACCCATTTAAAAGTACGATTGTTAATTGTCCAAATAGGCAACACAGAATACATTGCGGAAACGGCTATAAAATTAAAACGCTGCGTTGTGAAAATTAAGATCAAAACGCTCGCTTCTATATTACTTTGGCAGATTCGGGAAGGGAGTTTGAACAGTTACCTAGTTATCCTTGGTTCTTATGTTACTTTTATTTTATTATTTTCAGTATATGAATTATTACAAACTTACGAAGTGCATTGTGTGTTGCCTACTTTAGAAATGTAAGTAATTATATTATTTAAAGAAAGAATAACTTTCATTTCAAGGTCATCCCGCCTAGTGAATTTTTCATTTTCTATAATAGACAGGATATTGTCTATTGTCTCTTCTGCCACACAGAAGTATTTCCAAGAGTTATGAAAATAAATAATTAAAATGAATTCAACTTCTCAGACGCCACTGCCTACATTTAATTTTGATCTCGAAACGTTCACCTTAGTGTTTAATTTCAAACAATTAGCTTAAACCATAGGTAAATAAACACGGTGTGCGTGCCTATGCCTATGCCTATGCTTAAACACAAGTATGAATACCAAACCTGATGCTGTTGAAAATCTTTCTAGCCTTTACAAAACTGGATTTTTTTTGATAACATATGTTTCTAATCCTACTAAATATCAGTGATTATAAAATTACTAAATTCTGCAAAAAATATTTTCCCACAAAAGCGGCACGTGCGTCATTCTTTGGAATGTATATAAGATTTGCTCATAGCAAGGCAGCCAAGTAGTGAGCTACTGTTTTACTTAATCATTATACACACTGTAACAGGGTCGGTTTTAGGCGGGAGCAACGTGGACGCCTGCTATCCACACCTAAAGACAATAATCGCCTTCGGACCCTTGATCATTTTAAGATTTAAATAGAAGACAATAATTATTACAATAAATTGAATCGCCGTAAAGGTTACCAAAATTTTCATTTTGATTTCTGGGAATATATTTAACAATTAAATATTTGAGCTGTTCTCGACCAAACCGCCTAGACCAGTGTATTTCAGGCGCTAGTCTGAACATACGTGCCTAGTAACTTTTATTCTTTTATTTAATGATATTTTCGGATTTTTGGCAGTAACTATTGCATTTTTTTGTTTTACTGCATATCTTTCATATGTTGCATTGTATAATCCAAACAATGTTCCCATTTTATGGTTGTAGGAACAAAAACTTAATGTTCCTCGGAAACTATAGATTATTGTATTTGTATCACTACTCCCTGGATGTGTAAGTGGTATTTATTCTCAGCTGTAATGACATACACGTAAGTACATACACGCACAAAGCGGTGAAACATTCTTAAACCAGCTTCAGTAGTTTGTACAACAAATTTTCTCTTTGTTACTCAATAAATTATGTCCCTTATTTAATACTTTAATAAAATATTTAATATAAGGCACCTACATTTTGTTCTTGTGTTTGTTCTTATATGAAACATGAATATCTAAACAAAACTGCGGTTTAGAAGTAAAACATTAATTCTCAAATCATTTATTTGTATAAATGTACCAGAGTAACACATTATTAACTAATGATATCATTTGGCAGAAAGTCTAGCGTCGGCCCTACACCGTGATATTGTAAGCTGACAGTATTATATAATAATCAAAAGTAAAACAGCATATTTCTCTTTCTGATTGAGGAAGGCGCCACTATTAACTGCATAGTGTTGTTATTTATCATAGTTCATTGAAAAACTAATAATATATAATTTATAGGGAAACATATAGTATGATCAAAACAAAAACTTATTCATGATCGCATTTAGTATAAAACCTTTCATTAGACAAATTGACGACGGCGCGACTTAAAAAATTTCCCAGTAAAGCTGGCTTTGCAATCATGAATTAATCAACCCGCGCAATTTTGCTTGCTGAAGCGATCACGTTTAAGTTTTCTGTACTCGCACTGTTAGACATACCTAAGCTTGAAAACTAACTGTCCTAGGTAAGAAGCGCTCTGCTGTAGATTCTTTTCATTGGTTTCAATTTCCTCTTTACTGGGGGTATGGGTTTCGGTTTCGGCTGTGTACACATCACGAACTGCTGGTGACTCAACGCGTTCGTTTCCATTCCCAGCGCTTTCCAAAGCTCCTCCAACATTTCCAGTTGGACTTGGCGTGTTCGGTCCGGACATCTGCACAAAACAAATTTACTTTATCTGTGGGAGTTTCAACTGTTACAAATTCAGGGAAACATTTACTTTACAGGTGGGTGCTTCTGCGTCGACCGTTTATTCTGGTTCTAATAATAATGCAAATTTAAACAGACGTTTCACAAAACTATATTATACAGGATCTTTCATTTCTTGCGTGGAGCAATACGTAAGCAATAGGTACAATTGCGCCCGTGAGAAAAATGTGTAAAAGAAGTTATATACCATTTGCGCCTGTCCCCTCAACTACATTCATTGTACACTTTCAAGTAACAGCACTGCTCTTTTTAATTTATGTGGTATTCAAAACTCGTAAAATAGTTTCTCAATAACACTGCGAATTTATTTACCCACTGCTACCACTACTAAGCATTTATTTATAATCGTTTCCAACATTTTGATACTATATTTAATAAAAATAGAGCAAGAAATGTATGCCGAAGATATTATACAGAACTTTAACATTTGAACAATCCCTGTAGCTTTTCCCTGTGATGTTAAATTATTAAATATATTACTAGTAATTTCAACAGATTTTGCATAATTTGTTAGATTGATACTTACTTCAACGCGCTAAAAAAGATACTATGAGAACCAATGTAAGGGTGATATCAAACAGGGAATGAAATAGGCAACTAGTCGGATGCAATTTGCATCGAACAATATTTTACAAATGCAACTGCCTGGTGGTTCGTACACCTTTGCTCTTTAAATAAACATAATTCTGTTTTCGAAGAAGGTACTTTGTTTAAATGCAATCAGTTTTCAATATTATATTACAGATCTATTTTTTTGTAAGTTTGGATGTACCTATTCTGTTTGGGGTAATCCCTTTACAATCTAAGCCGCTGAGAACCTTGCCTACTTCAGATAGTTTTATGAGGCATAAGTGATATATTTACACAAAGCATCTTCACAATACTTTGTATACGATTTCAGACATCTTAATGTTGTAAATCATTCCGTTAAAATTAAAAAAAAATTTACCATAGGAAACTATATGCTGAATACGGTTGTTACACTATTTAGCTTTGGTATTGAGCTTTAACGACACCAGCAGGCTGAAGTAAAATCTGTAAGCATGCATGTGAGGGCTGCATATCCAAAAGGAACTAAGTCACTAAATTACTATTTTGAGTAAAATGGATTAGAAAATATCAAATTGTATATTGAGGCTACTACATAAGTAGTACTAAAAAACCCGATTTAATGTCTTTTATAAATATTTTATTTTGTTGTTTAAACATATTTCATTTTTTAGAACATTTTATTGATTCTGAAATACAAATAAACAAAATATTAACTATAAATACATATCTTGAATAGCCTAAAGTCCTTTAAAATGTAGGTGTTCAAAAATAACACTAGATTATGGTTTTTTGCATTCAGTTGATAAGTTCTATTCTGGGAACATTGTCAAAAAAATGTTGGGTTTCTAGCAGGATTTCAACTGTTGCAAATATCAAAATTTTGTTATGATATTGGAATAAGATCTTAAAAACAAGCGGTGATATTTTGTTTTTCTACAGCAAAGAACTTGACCTGTGTATAGATACAGGGAAAGAACAAATTCATTTTCCAGTAAAATCGGCTCTTGTCGAATTTTCTTGTCTTGCATTACTGCTGAATTCTAGAATCCGTTATAATTCGTAAAATTAACTTAGGATGTTCACGACGAATTTCTAGTTCTCACACTGGACGAGTAGCAGACGGACATTTCTTCACATATCTGTAATTGAAGAAGTAATGCCAAGCACAGAAATAAGTGTGGTCAACCTCGACTACATCGAATGGACATTGTTTTCTGCGTGCTTCTTTAATAATCTCAATCCAATCAGAAGGAACCTCTGCTTTTAGTTTTCCGTTCATTAAGTCAATATTTTTGTCCGGTTCTATGTAAGAGCGCCTGCGAATAGAAAAGATGATCTTAACATAACCTAGCCTGTGTTCACTATAAACCACATTATGCTGAAAACGAATCTTTCTAAAGTTTGTTTCGTCCGCCGCACGAAACACAAAATTATTGCCATAACTAGGCAGCGGCAACAGGGGCACAGGCACGGGGACCATATCGAACGGGGGCCCCAAGAAGGTCTGTCATACAAAAATTGACATAATATTTTCAAAAAATACCGGACAAATAAAGCCTTACAACAACAAAATATATCTATAGAACTTGCGATAAAATTAATCAATGGACTACTTTGCACTTTACAAGGACTACGGTGCACAGAATTTGAAAAAAATTTTGTTAAAGCAAAAGAATTAGTTTCAGCAATTAATATGGATACTGAATTTTCTAAACAACGTAATAGGCGAGTTAAAGAAGGAAACCGTATGAATACTGAAGATTTGTTTAGAAAGCAAACAGTTTGTTATGTTCTACTAGCTAAAACAGACTGGGGTTATGAACAAACGAAAATTATATATGAAGATTTTTCTTTACTCTTTGGTTCGTCTTTAGAAGCAATAAGTGGTGCAGATTTACAAAAGGCGACAGCAGGTCTGTCGATAAAATACGACAAAGATTTGGACGGTGACGAACTCAGTTGTGAAATTCAAAGTTTTAAATTTGAAGTTCTTGGACTGATTGAAAACCTTAAATCTGCAACGCCCTTGATATATTACAGACCGTTTATGACTTGGAATTAGTCTAGTCATATCAAAACATGGTTGTTGTCCTACGGATATTTCTTATTCTTCCGGTTTCTACTGCTTCGTGTGAGAGAAGCAAATTAAAATTAATTAAAACTCATTTAAGATCAACCATCGCACAAGAGAAACTATCCAATCTGTCAATAATATCGATTGAATATAATATTGCCAAACATATTAATTTTGATGAAATGATTGATGAATTCGCTGAAATGAAGGCTAGAAGAGTTCAATTAAAATAAATTTTAAATCTATATTCATAAAATTGGAGATTGTAGCTGTTTTTTGACCAGATATTCGGTTTCTACACGTTTCAGATAATTATAAAACAATATCCACATATGAAATCAATTTCTGTCTGGTTCTATATCACATTTAAATATGCAATTAAAATGTTTTTGTGTGAGTGTTTTATCAAGACTCGGATAAATCATTAGGAAGCAGGAGTTCAAAACTATTGTTTTAGGGAAAAAGGTAAGCAACTTTATTTAATTCGTAATATATAGTGTTAGGGGGGGCCAATTATAAATTCTTGCCCAGGGCCCGAAGAAAGCTAATTACGGCCTTGCACAAAATATTTGAAATTATCTCTCACTTTCGGATCCAAAAAATTGTATAAAAAGTGATGGAGTAGAGAACAGACATTGTCAATCCCTACCTTTGAAGTTGCTTCGGGGTTAATATAAAAAACGCTTTTTGTCGTTGACAGTATATGAATATTAAAAATGTAACATTCAGTTGACTTTTGAAATCTTATATACCGTTGGTTGTAATGTTTAGGGCACACAAATGTTTACCAAAATCGAGGCAAATTGCTTACTTAGTCACAGACGTACGACTATTTTGTTTTGCAGCCCTTTTCTGACTGCAAAATACTACAGCTTTCTTTTTATGTAGTTGATTTGCCACAGTGAAGTTTCGTATTCCTGTCTCTAACTTTTCCTTGGTGTCGGATTTTCAGCTGCAGATATGCCAGATTGAAGAGATTTAACTTTCACCATAAAAGCGTCACAAGCACTGCACGTACCGGAACGCGGATTACCGACGGAAATATGGAATTTTGTATTAAAATTTCTTTTGTATGACTCATAAGACGTTTTCATTTTGGGATGTGATTCACAAAACATCCTAAACATCTTTTTCATGTTCAAATCTTCAGGTAAATATAGTCGCTTACTATCAAACTATAATGGCTTTGTCTACCTTTGAAAGATTTAATATGATTGAATATTGATTTAAAAAGACTGCATCTTTCGTGGATGATTAATGTTTTCGACCCCTTCTATCTTTTGGAGGCATTCTTGCGAATTTGAGTGAATTCTGTACATAAGATAACTTCTTCTTTATTAGATGAATTGACATAAATTGTTGCCTACAAACATTAATTTCTTCTATAGAGTCATTCAACCTAAAACTAATTCTGTAGGCAAATGCAGCACTGCGAAGGTTTGTTTCCTCTTCTACTTTTCTAGGCCTTCTACGGAATGCCGACAGAACCGAAATTAGGCCACATAATTACGAATTCTGTTCAGCATTTGACTTCATCATGTTAAAATTCTTTATTACGTCCAATGCAGCTTCAAGCGATACCTGCTCCAAACATTTTTTACTGCAGTTGCAGGCTTATCAAACTCATGCATTTGCAACTTAATTGCTTCATTCTGCCATGCGTTTGCCTCTTCTTGCCTCCATCTTGATAACTCAATGTTTCACAATCACTGCCACCATTCATTGTAAGCCTTTACTTACGTAAATATTGATACCAAAAACAAAATTTATTATTAACCCAATCGATAAAAATCCTAAGACTTTTATAGATGCAATCTGCACCGTCAATTGGCCCCTTGCGGACGTGTATTATACACTAGTCAAAAGTACTCACGAAAACCTAAAACCTACAAAATATCGTAAATAACCCGACTTAAAAAAAATGGACTTAGCTCCTTTTGGACCTGTCGCCTTCATGTGTCTTCGACCTTATATGTAAATTGTTGATTTCGAAAAATATGATGCAGATACTAACTAAGGTAACCATGTTGGTAATAGTTCTCTTCCAAGAAGTGTATGGGCTACCGTCTCCTAAAATCAGATACTTAATTCCAGTTGAATTGAGAAATTAAATTAAATTTATTTATTATACTACAATAAACAAATTTTGTTCTCATGTTGCAGTAACAAAAAAAATTAATAATTATAAAATAATAAACTTCTTCGGGATTTTCACCCCAAATTGAGCGTGCGCTTACCGCTATACTATTGCAGCAACATGTAGCTGTTGCCACAAGCAGATAAGCTAACATACTTAATTTTATTACTTCCAACTAATGCGTAACTATTTTTTTAAAACTGGGTATCACTTACTTTCCAGCTTGATGGTACAATTAACTGGCACAAATGGTATTATTGGTATTTTACGAACCTATTCTTAATAGTAAAACAATCACTTAATTTCCTGGGATTTACTGTGTGTTTTGGCATTTCTCATGTTCTTCCTATTTTATTTAATCGTATAACCCAATATTAACTGTGGAACCACTGTATGATATTTAATCACAAACAGCGAGCAGTACCAGTTGCAATTAAGGCCAGCTATAACTTGTAAAATGGGTTGCATAGAAACACATTTGCCACCTCATTATTTTTTGTGAATAACCCTGTGTGTAGTTGTTTGTTAGTTTAGCCTTGCTGTGTTCAGAGATGTTTCGGCGTTGACAGTGAATATTTTGAACAATTAAGTTAATAAACATTATTATAAATTAGTTATACTAGTCTTCTATAAAAATGTTTATGTTTTACTGGAATGCCCGGCATGACTATTTGCAAGATAGCTTAATTGAACAAAAACGCTGTAATCTATGTTATAATCCTTTACTTGCAGTATATTAAGATATGCACAAGTAGAGATAATTTACTGATCCATCCCATTACACTAAACTCCAACCAAGTTTAATGTTAAATGTAATTGAAATAAAACATTTCTTTGCACAGCAATGGTCGCTACTAAAACATTTGTTTTACCTTAATTATGCTGCATCCCTAACGACCGAAAACTCTAGATGGTTCAAACAAATGTTTAACCATGGCAGTACTATTGATTTCCTTCTGGTTAAAAATTCATTAGTGGAAGTTACATTTGATATACGAGACCCACATATATCATCCCAAATACATAAATTTTTTATAAAGCACTTCACAAAATTTAATGTTCAGAAGATACGTTTAAAATATTAGTTTTGTGAATACGTTTTCTTTATTAATTTTAGTTTCAAAGTAAAGCTGGTGTTTTGAACTGTTTGCATTACGTAGAAATAAAATTTTTTTCTCTCTAAAATCCTTTATCCTCCCTAAAAATGTTTATTTCGGTTGAGGGCAATATCCTCAAGTTCTAAAGCAAAATAAGGGAATTAAAGTTGTTTTTCATAAACTCCATTTTCCCCGTGCTGTGCTGGTACGTGTTTGGATCTCATTTATAATTTTAAGTGTAGGAGGGTTTCATTCAGGTTTTTCAACGATTCGTGATAATAAAGCGCTAGGAATCTGGTTCGTTTATCTTTACTTTTCTTGCAAAGTTTCTTAAAATTCTTGATAATTTAACAAAGCACGTGATGAAAGTTCTTTGACCGTTTCTACTACCAACCAAATTAATAAAGAAAGTTTGCTTTTTGGGTCGTTAACGGCGTAGGAGTCGCAGAAATTGCGCTAGCAAATAGATTTATTTATCCATATTTTATAAATAAAAAAGTGGATGGAAAGTATTCTGTTTTTGAGTTATTAACAAGGATTTATATATAGAGGAAATAGGTTTCTGTGTGATTTTGTCGTTATTTATAACCTTTTTAAATATCTGTTTGAACACACATAAAATTCAGTATGAAGGACAGAATCTATCAATACAATTATTTATATATGTTTTTCCTTAATTTGTCATTAATTTTTAAAGATGTGGTTAACAATTTTTGAAAATAAAAGTATCGATATTTGTACTTCTTTAGCCCTTAAACTTCGCCATTTCTAGCAGCGGCTTTGATTTTTGAGCACAATTATACGTCTATGTTGAAAATAATAATATGAAATTCTTACGTGTTTATATAATACCATATTATTAATTTTCGAAATTAACCTCGTCCATTTAGGTAGGTACGTTAGTTATATAACTGAAAGATGTATTACAGGTTTATAGATAAATTTATATAGTTCCATTATTAAAGAAATTAGATACCATTTCCCTGTAATTCAGGTAATTCATTGTATTTCTCTTGGCTATGATAATATACTTAAATTTCTGTTATTCTGGGTTTCTGGGTTCGTGGGGTATCTGTGAATACACATACACAAAGGAAGTAAGAATTGCGGAACATTTCTCATTCTCCGCCAGGAAAATTCAGATTCCTGTTGTCGTAAATGGACAAGATTTATTTTATTATTAAAATAATTCTAGTAATTACTTTTCTCACTATGAAACTTACATATGTGTTGCACTTTCAAACTTGACTTTATTCTTAGTCAGATACAGGAAACGTATGGAAATAATGTTTATAGTATCCACATATTATTTACACGTGCAACACAGGCATAAGAGAGCAGCTCGTTACGTCTCATAAAAGATTACGCACTCAACGAAAGATAAAAGATTGTATACACCCATACAACTACGATTCATAATATCCACAGAATGTCAAAGAGCAAGACAAAGCATATACGAAAAAATATAAACAGCAATGCCATTTTAAAGTTATGATGGAATTAAATGGAAAATATGAAGCAAGACAGAATAAAGCAATAACTTAGGGTCCCTAAATTAATTCCTTGCGCCTTTTTTTACTGTTTCGTTATCCCAAACTACGATTTATTAGAAGTCAGACCTGAACACGTTCATTACATAAGAAGCATATTCTTGTATATTCGCATGTATCAAACCAATGCAGATTTAATGAAAAATACGCTTTTGATATATGGGTAAATTATTATGCATGTGATTGACTCCAACAGTTCATTCTAAAGCGAGCCTTTGTGGGATAAACGTGTACGCGACAAATTTTAATCAAAGAATTAATATTTATGTGGTTATCTGGAGGTTACGTTATTTAAAAATCATTTGTTAATAAATTTACGACGGTTATTGAAACAATTAGCAATAATAATTTACATTATGGAACTTCATTTCGAATGAAAGTTGGAACTACCAGTTGCAATCATCATATTGTTGTGGTATGGTCTAATATCGTTTAAATGACCGTAACATGAATGACAGTTAATTACATTAATAAACACACAATCAATTACTTCCTGAAAAACACTAAACAATAATAAATACAAGCAAAACCTTGAATACTGCAATAGTTTACTTGATTCATTGTAAAACTACATATTATCAAGTTTCACAAAGAGCTGCAAGAGCTTGAAAATATGAAAGAATGATGTTTTACATTGTTTTTCTCAATATTATGTTAAATCAACCACCCTTGCTATTTTATCCGCTAAAGTACACCAACAATTTCTCTCTCTCTCTCTCTCTCTCTCTCTCTCTCTCTCTCTCTCTCTCTCTCT